>CAUYRH010038432.1:0-11133 GCA_963574655.1 Perodicticus potto | reverse complement strand
CAGATGATATGATTGTATATCTGGAAAACACCAGGGATTCTACTACAAAACTTTTAGAAGTGATCAAGGAATACAGCAATGTCTCAGGCTACAAAATCAACACCCATAAATCTGTAGCCTTTATATATACCAACAATAGTCAAACTGTAAAAACAGTTAAGGACACAATTCCTTTCACAGTAGTGCCAAAGAAGATGAAATATTTGGGAGTTTACCTAACAAAGGACGTGAAAGATCTCTATAAAGAGAACTGTGAAACTTTAAGAAAAGAAACAGCTGAAGATGTTAATAACTGGAAAAACATACCATACTCATGGCTGGGAAGAATCAACATTGTTAAAATGTCTATACTACCCTAAGCAATATATAATTTTAATGCAATTCCTATTAAAGCTCCATTGTCATATTTTAAAGATCTCGAAAAAATAATACTTTGTTTTATATGGAATCAGAAAAAAACCTCAAATAGCCAAGACATTACTCAGAAATAAAAACAAAGCAGAAGAATCACGCTATCAGACCTGAGACTGTACTACAAATTGATAGTGATCACAATAGCAATGTACTGGCACAAAAACAGAGAGATAGATATTTGGAACAGAATAGAGAACCAAGAGATGAATCCAGCTACTTATCATTATTTGATCTTCACAAGCCAACTAAAAACATTCAGTGGGGAAAAGACTCCTTATTTAACAAACTGGCTGGTGACCTGTAGAAGACTGAAACTGGACCCACACCTTTCACCATTAACTAAGATAGACTCTCACTGGATTAAAGATTTAAACTAAAGACATGAAACTATAAAAATTCTAGAAGAAAGTGCAGGGAAAACTCTTGAAGGAATCGGCTTGGGAGAATATTTTATGAGGAGGACTCCCTAGGCAATTGAAACAGTATCAAAAACACACTACTGGGCACTGATCAAACTAAAAAGCTTTTGTACAGCCAAGAACATAG
Organism: Perodicticus potto; assembly: GCA_963574655.1. Taxonomy (NCBI): domain Eukaryota; kingdom Metazoa; phylum Chordata; class Mammalia; order Primates; family Lorisidae; genus Perodicticus; species Perodicticus potto. Next base: position 10,173 of record CAUYRH010038432.1, on the reverse strand, counting down.
TAAGTATAGGAAGTAGACAGCCCTCAGAATGGGAAAAAATATTTGCAGATTATGCCTCTGACAAAGGTTTAATAACAGAATACACAGAGAACTCAAACGTATTAGCAAGAAAAGAACAAGTTACCCATCTCAGGGTAGGCAAAGGACTTGAAGAGAAACTTCTCTAAAGAAGATAGGCGCACGGCCTACAGACACATGAAAAAATGCTCACCATCCTTAATCATCAGAGAAATGCAAATCAAAAGTACTTTGAGATATCACCTAACTCCAGTAAGATTAGCCAACATAACAATATCCCAAAATCAGAGATATTGGTGTGGAAGTGGAGAAAAGGAAACACTTCTACACTGCTAGTGGAAATGCACACTAATACATTCCTTTTGGAAGTATGTTTGGAGAATACTTAGAGATCTAAAAATAGACTTGCCATTTGATCCTATAATTCCTTTACTAGGTATATACCCAGAAGACCAATAATCACATTATAACAAAGACATCTGTACCAGAATGTTTATTGCACCCCTATTCATAATTGCTAAGTCATGAAAGAAGCCCAAGTGCTCATCAGCCCACGAATGGATTAATAAATTGTGGTACATATATACCATGAAATATTTTGCAGCCTTAAAGAAAGATGGAGACTTTCCCTCTTTGATGTTTACATGGATGGAGTTGGAACATATTCTTCTTAGCAAAGTATCTCACGAATGGATGGTGGGGCCACACCTATGGTGCATCTTATAAGGGTACAGGCGAAACTTACTAAATGCAGAATACAAATGTCTTCATACAATAACTAGAAAAATATCATACAGTCTATGTTAAACAGTTTGATGAAAATATTTCAGATTGTATGTGAAACCAGCACATTGTACCCCTTGATTGCACTAATGTACACAACTATGATTTAATAATGAAAATAAAATAAAAATGAAAAATTGGAAGTGAATCTGGCAAAATATTAAGCTTTCATAGAGCTGATTTGTTGGTAATATTTTTAAATTAAAAATATATAATGATTACAAATATCAACATCACATAAAAGCATTTTACTTTAAAAACTTAGCTGCTTTTATATTCATACTTGTACTTCTATCTTAGGAAAACAGATCTGTCTACTAAAAGAAAGTGCTTTTCCTATGCTAACTGTGGCAATGACTCTTTAAGAGCATTCAAGTGCTGTGGAAAATTTTTTAGACAGTATGCTTTAATCATCATCTGCCAATGTGTTTTCTTTTCTTTCACTTCACAAAGAATGTCAGCAGAGTGAACGCAATCATGTAACTCTACAACATTACCAGGGGTGAACCACAGAACCTGAGAACTCTTGGGTTTTTTTAAATACACATTTTAATTTTGAGCTAAAAAGCCCCTTGTTTCTGTGATGAATGAGATGTGGCATTTTCTGATTGGCTGGTGACCCACAGAGAGCACCCAGAAAATGGTCATGTCACCGTCCAACTTCAAAATTAAGTGTAGTTTTGTTTGTAGCCTTAATTGCATTTGTTGGAAACTCAGTCCTTGATTTCCCAGCATGTCTACATTTTTACTTGCCTATATAATAATGAATAAGAAGAGGTATCCCTCCAAAGAAATATGAATTGTGGAGGTTCATTTGGTGTGAATAGGCAGGGTGTTTATCCCATTACTTCCATACATTGTTCTCTCAGGAAAAAGCTGAATATATCACCTGGGCATTAACAATAACTGAGAATTTGTCTTTCTAACTAGATGGTGCTAATCTGATACTTCTCTATAAACTTCCTTTCCTCTATTAATAAATGGGCCAACTTCAGTGTCCAGGTCCTTGACACAGCTTTACAGATACACATCTCGCGTCCTAGCACAATCGTAACTAGCATCCTTCTTCCAGAATGATATTAATGAAATTGAGAAATTAGAAAATGGACGTGATAGTGCTTTGCACGCTGAACACTGTTTACAAGTGCAAATAACCATCCTGGAAGAAGGGAAAAGGCAAACACAGATTTACAATCATATTTATGTAACGCCCACCTCTTTCCTTTAAGAGGAAAGGCATGTTGAGTAGCCACTGTCCCTTTTGAGCATGAAGCTCCCTTCAAGGAGAAGGGGAAGGAAAGAGTGTGGTATTCACTGTGGCCAAGCCAGCCCCAGTTTTCTCATGAGGATGAAACCATGGCAAGGCCACAATCAGTGTCAGGCAAGCAGTGGGTTCCCAGTGTCCGCATGGTGGTTCCAAAGCATAATCCTGCACTGGTGACTGTGCTGGGATGGGTAGAGAAGAGCCAGTCCTTGCCATCGTGTCTGCAGGTCGGCACGCCCGTCTGTGCACACAGCTGGGTTCCACCTACCAACAATGCCTCACAGCACCACGTGGCTGTGGAATCGCCGGCTTCCATTTCTCTCGCTAACGTGTCTCTATGCACACATTAGCCTGGAGCCATTCACACTACGGAGTTATCAGTGGACCCGCAGGCTGACAGGGACTCGGCACAGGTGTGGCTCTGGGAGAAGGCAGAGAGAAGCTGACTCTGGGCATTTCTGCCTCAATTAGAGGTGGTGATATTCATTTTCATGGCCTCACATTAAACAAGATGAGAAAAAGTTCATTTTAGGTAGACCTTTCTCTCTGCAGGCCCAAATGTTGTCAACCCCAGGGTGGATGAAATACGTCATAGCTCTCCTTTTTATTCTTTGCATTTCAAAATTATTTCTGTGAACCTAGAACGCATCAAAAGATACACAAAAACCTCAGGCAAAGGACTGAATACACACTTGTGTCAACTTTCGCGAGAAGCTCTGCTAATTCATTTCCTCCACACTTTGCCTCCCCACCACCTCTCCACCAGCCCTAACTCCCTGCTTTGTGAGGAGCTCTTTTCTGAGAATTTAGGGATTGTTTTGAGATGAAAAGAAAGGAAAACAAATGATAAACAGCAGAACCTTCTGCGTTTTCAGGAAGACAGTGTCTAAAGCAGTATTTTTTAACCTTTTTGATTTCACGGTACACTTGAACCTATAAACTTCCACAGCACACTTAAATTATGTTGATTACAAAAACAAATTTAAAAAGAATTTTCTTACTGTGTTTTGAACGTCTTTCAAACATAATTTAATTAATGCTCTTTAAAAATCTTCACGGCACACAAGTTGAAAATCACTGGTCTAAAGGAAAACTGGATAATACTGCTTAGGAGTAAGTTAGCAGTGGCGGAGGAAGGAAGAGAAGCACAAAAGGAAAGCATCACTCACTTCCACGCCCCATGACCTGTGTTTCTTGCCATTTAACAAGCCAGTTTTATGATGTAAATTCAGTTACTTAACACCGTGGAGGTACCAATTCTCTAAAATGATGTCATTTCCCCTTATTTGAGACATGAATGAATGCAGATTCAGAGAGTGTTTGCCTTTTGCTAGTACCCAGCAAAACGTAACCTTTAAGTCAAGGTCAGGGCCATAGAAAATGACTCTTTAAATCAGACTATCTCTTCCTACACCCAGCCTTACCCATGGCTGTACCATAATCGTTAACACTTAAAACACCTCAGTACAGGCTGACCCAATGTATAATATCTTCAATTCTGTAAGTACTTTCTAAATCAGAAATGCTGTCTTCAGTTGGATCAATAAACAGCCTATCAACTGTAACATATTTATTCTTATAATATAACTGCAAGTGCAAAATCTTTATTTATTAGTAGTATTAGCTATACCACGGAACTCAAGAAAATATCTGTCCTCTGATATGGTTTTAATAGAAATGAAGCCTCTCTCTCACCTCTCCTGCCTTCCAACTTCTCTCTGTCCTGGAAGATGACAGTTGGCCACACACTTTGCCACTGATGCTGGCAATACAAACAAGGACTATATAAGTAATGCCACTGTCCCTCTGGAACTACAGTGAGATAGCCAGGAAGACATTCCCATCCGCTATGTGCTTGGACAAGCTTTGGCAGCATCAGAGCCTTCTGCTGTACTGGCAGCAAGGAAGCAGCAAGACCCCCGCCAGAGAAAACAGGAGGGACCACCAAAATAGAGAGGGGACACGCTTCCCAATAATCCTCCCCATCCTGGGCTGGGCACTCTACCAAAGGCTCCACGTAAGTTGTCTAAGTTATTCCTAGTAATCTCCTTTGATATCAACATAGTGTGTTTTCTCTTTGGTTTCTCTTACTACTTTGTCGATTGACAGACACAGGTGCTCAGGAAGGCACATACAGGCATTCTAGGTGGCTAAGTGGCAGAACGAGGACTGAATGCCAACCATGTCTGGCTCTAAAGCTGGCCCTATTTCTATGACATGCCCCTGCCAGCCTCATGTACCCAAAGCTTTAGTGGCTGGTTGGGATTATTTAGTTGACAATGGAAAAGGGTTGTCCATTATGGAAGTTATATCAGACAAGCTACCTGCAGTCTGTGGACTGTTGTAGGCCTTGTAGCCTGCAGAGACATCAGTGTGCCCCATCGTTCAGTTATGGCAAATATTCATGATGTTTTTGTTCATTTTTTTACTTTTGTTTGTGTCCGTATTTCTATTTTTCATAATTCTTTATGCTAATGAAATCCTCCTAAGGTACAAAAGGCAATAAAGCCCCGAGACGTTCTTGAATCATCTTTTCTGAGACAGGACAGGGGAATGTAGTCCTAGATTACAGATAATAAGTTAATGCTTCTTCAACCAAATCATCAGGCAGGTATATTCACTCCTTGCACAAAGTTTAAGAGAAAATATAATTGTTCTCAACATATTTCCCTCTTCAAGGTAAATCATGACCACAGACCCTGGTGTCCTCTGCCCCCAACACAGACATCTGAAGGTCAGTCTGATCTGCAAAATCTGGACAAGTCAGCCTTTTGGTCCTGTGAAGGTTGATTTTGAATGTCAACTTGACAGGATCAAGAGATACCTGGATAACTGGTAAAGCAGTAATTATTTTCAATGTATCAGTAGAAACCAAGCCTGTCCCTCTTCTGCTAAAAGGGAAACCCAGGTAGTTTTGGTTTTGATTAGAAAGACTGGGCTGCCCCAGGTGTGCCTGTGAAGGGGTTTGTGGAGGATACTCACAGGTGAGCCCGTGAGTCAAGCAGGCAGGGGGTAAAATCTACCCTGCACATGGGCAGACACTATCTCATCAGCAGGGGGCCTGGATGGATGAAAAGGTGGAGAACAGGCAAATTCAGTCTCTCTTCTAAAACAAAGACACTCCTTTCCTGTCGTGGAGAGTCAGAACTCTGTGTTTTCTGGCCAATAGATTTCAGCCCCTGGTTCCCTGCCTCTAGTCCTCAGGACTTCAGCTTCTGAGAGTTGTGTCATGAGCTTCGTTGGTTCTGAAGCCATTGGACTGGGCTGAGCCACATTACCAGCTTTTCTGATTGTCCAGCTTGCAGACAGCCAACAGTGGGACTTCGTAGCCTCTATAATCGAGTGTGCCAATTGCCCTAGTAAATCCCTTTTCATATGTTACTATCTATCAGTTCTGTTTCTTTGGAAACCACTGACCAAAATGAGTTCAGGGCTGAAAAAATTTCTAAAATCCCATTTCATTTCAGAAATCTTTAAAATGTATTCCTATGCAAAATATTTTGCTCATTCACAAGTTTTAAGTAATACGTAGGTCCACATTACTATGTCTGGAAATTGAATTATTCTACTTTGGGGAGAGACAAGAGTCTCCTTTTTAATTAATTTTTTAATTAAAATCATGTATACGTTTATGGAGTACAATGTGATGATTTGATGTACAGTGTGTAATGCTTAAATCAAACAGATTAGCATATTCATTACCTCACTTATTTTTTGTGGTAAGACATTTAAAATTTACTCTTAGTTATTTTGAAATATACCCTTGCATTGTGTACATTCGGTGAAATACCACCAAAAATTCTCCCTTTCCCCACCAATCATCCTTCCCCCTTTACTATATTTGTGTTTTATCATTCATATGAGTGCATAAGTATTTATATATTGATTTCATAATAGTATTGAGTACAATGGATACTTCTTTTTCCCCTTTCTTGAGATACTTTACTAAGAAGTATCTCAAGATACAACTCCATCCATTACATGGATGTAAACTCTCCATCTTTTTACAGCTGCATAGTATTCCATGGTGTACATATACCACGATTTGTTAATCCATTCCTGGGTTGATAGGCATGTGGGTTGCTTCCATGACTTGGCAATTATGAACTGGGCTGCAATAAACATTCTGGTGCAAATGTCTTTGTTGTAAAATAATTTATGTTCTTCTGGGTAGATACGAGTCTTCTTAACAAAACATATACTCCCTTTAGCTTTATGGAAAAGATCCTCCCTTCCCTATGTAAATAATTTATGGAATCATCGGATCGTCAATCATGACGGTTTCCAACTTTCCAACTTTCCCATTTCCAACTTTCTCACTTTGTTGGTTTGGTTCAAGGTCAAATATGCAAATTTTAGTTCCAACTTCACAAGTGTGAAGATAAATTCATTGGTTTTGTTTTTCCTCATAGAAATGTTCTTCCTCGTGGCTACATTCTAGGGCTAGCAATTAATTTGGCTGATTACACATTAAAAAAAGCTGGGAATTCTAGAACATTGCTATTCAATAGAACTGTCTGTGAAGACAGAAATATTTTATATCTATAGTAGCTACTAGCTACCTGTGGGTATGAAGCACTAGAAATGTAGCTAGTGAGACTGAGGAGCTACCTTTTAAGTTGTACTTGCTGTGGTCTGAGTTCCTGCTGACATTTTACCTCCCATGTGGCAGTATTGAGAGGTGGGGCCTTTAAGAGGTGATTGGATCATGACGACTCTGCCCTTCTGGATAGATTAATCCATTCATGGGTTAATAAATTCATGGGTTAGTGATGGATTATCATGGGAAGGTGGCTGTCTAAGAAGGGAGAAATCTGAGCTAACATACTCAGGCCCCCAACCATGGGCTGCCCTGCATCTTGGGGCTCTGCGTAAAGTCCCCTCCAGCAGAAAGCCCTCACCAGATGTAGCACCTGAACTTTGCATATCTTGGCCTTATAACTACAAGAAATAAATATCTTTTTTCTATAAATTACCCTATTTCAGATACTCTGTTAAAAGATACAGAAAGTAGACTAAGATAGTACTTTAATTGTAATTAATTTCATTTTCAATAGCCACAGTGGCCAGTGGCTGCTGTACTAGACAGCACAACAACTCTAGATTAGCAATGTGGACAGTGTTCTATGGTCACAAGTTGATGTAGAAATGAAAGTTTATTTTAATAATCCAAAACAATAACAATAACCATCATCATTGCTATCACTGCTCATGAGCAGAAGACAACAAGAGAGAATGGGTTAGTTAAATTAATTCAAAGATTTACATTTTCTTCATTTTATAGAATATAGTTAATAATCCAAAGTCATTAGTAGGGAGGACAACAACAATGTGTGGGCATTTTTACTGATCAAAGGCGCTAAAGCATAGGTGAGCACAGACACTGGACCCAGACTTCCCGATGAGCTGTTGTGTCTGAACTCTCTCAACAGTAAGATTGGGACAATAATAACAACTATCTCATAAGGCTGCTAATCCTTGTAAAACACTTAGAACAGTGCCTTGCACAAAGTGAATGTTCCACATATTCCAAAGATAGTTCAAAATCTGCAGTAACACTGGCACCGGGTATGCCTGATTTCTTCCTCTCCAAAGATTCAAGTCACTTCAGAAGCAGGTGCATTTAATAGGGTTTAAGAAAGTTTGACATTTAATAAATGTCAAGTGGCCTCCTATCAACAGACTTGACATGGTAATTGTCAATTAGTTATTCAAGAGCCTGTCAATAGAATTTTCCCACATCTGGTTAAATATGAACACTCTGCCATCAAAAGCACTCACAAGAGAAGCACTTCCCCTTCTTCATACAGGAAGGACATCTCCTTAGAGGAATCTGTTTTAACTAGAAGTTACAGCATTACAGTAGAGATGTAAGGAAAGTTTTTATGGGGTTACAAATTCCTCCAGAAATGTTATTGGAGATATTCATTATAATATAATCAAAAGCTAATTCTGCCTCAATTTAAACCTCATCAAAATGTTATGATACTGCTTAAAAGGGTTTCAAATATTCACCATTAGCTTTACCTCATAGAAAAGTAGCAAAAACTTTTTAAAAATCTTTTAAATGGTTTTGTTCACATTTCTCTGTTTTTGATGACACAGCTTTTTCTATCTCAAAAAATATTACTACCCAAAACCTTACAAAACAAGCCAAGAACGTTATGGCAGTCAACAATTGATGAAGTTGTCTTTAGGTACAGGTGGAGATTCTAGACATGACACGAATTTCAGATGCTTTACTTGTTAGAGAATTAAAAAAATTTTTTTTTCTACAGTTTTCCCATTGGACAAAATTACTTCTTCGATTTGGCAGACCTCAGGAAGAAAGGAGCTATCTGTGCATCTCTCCTTCTGGCTTCACCCCACCTCCCCACTCCCCCACCTCCTTACTCCCACCCCGCACCCCCACCCCCACCAAGGCTATACCTGAAAGGAGCATTGATTAAGATGAGAATTGGGAAACTTGGGTCCAATTCCCTTCCTCTAACCTTATGGCCTTAGGTAAGTCACTCAACCCCCAAAGCCTATTCCTCAACTTAAAATTCGGGATTGCCAACATAGTCATTTCCAAGATCCTATTCAATGCTAACAATCTAAAAACTACTATTTTTTAGAAGATCCCTTATTTAGCTGCTCTTTATCACCTAATGTAGGAGTTGTTTGTATTTGTCCTTGAACTGAATCTTTGTTCTTATGACTGAATATCTACATGAGATGGAACTCAGCCTACCCAGGTATGAGCCCTTCCTCTGATTCTTCTCTTCCACATACTCCCTAGGCTCTGGGAATAACAGAGTATCATACCCCATAGGAGCCTCAGTGTTTGAGGAGGAGCTGATCACATGCGGTGTTAAATGACTTCTGCTTGTTCAAACTATATGGAAGGATGAATAAGGGTAAACAACATTTTAATATCAACGGTTAATTATTTTTTAACCATTGAGTATGAGAAAAAATACCTCCTCTTGTTTGTTTTTTTAGTATAGTATGCCTGGCATTAGGTAGAAATAAGTGAAACTAAAAACAAAAAACTAAAAAAAATTACTATTCTAAAAAATGCCTTGTATTTTATTAGCCTATAAAGGGGACCTAAAGAAGCTTTGGAAACACGCAAGCTCCATGGGATAACCTCAGAGAAGTTGAGTTGTCCCCTCAAGTTCTAGGCACAGTCAAGGAAAGAGTCTCCTGCAGCAATTTCCCTGCATCCCAGCCCCCATGTCACCCTACCCTAGGAGGCAGGGAGCATCTCATCCTCTGTGATGTGTACCCATTTCCTGTGAGGAGGCTCTGCTTGGCCCTTAGTCACACCTCATCTTGCACCCTGACTCTGGTGACTTTATTGAGCACTTAGGGGCTGTCCTGATTCTCAGCTGTTGGTTCTGTCCCTATCCAGCACACTTCTATAGCTGGTTGACAAGTGGGCTCACCTTCCAGCAGTTTGGACAATGGTCCTCTTCTCAACCCCTTCAAACCATTCAGCAATTGTAATCCTCCCTCGGAGTCCCTCGTTCAAAGCTACCTGGTCTCGGATACACGTGTCTCTGTTAAAAGAGCGTAACTATCAGTGGGTCTATCCCACAAATTCTGAGAGGCATCGGTCAGATGCCTGCCTCTGTACCGGGACTTGGGTACAAATAAGGAATGGTTCTTACCCATAGTTACTAACAATCTAGGGCCAGGGATCCTTGGCTATGGCCACAGGGTCATGAGAGGCCCCTAAAAAGCCACATTTACTGTGAGCATTTTCAGCCACAGAGTTGATTCTGGAGATTGGGGTTTTGTTTTTACTTTTTTTTTTTTTATTGAATCATAGCTGTGTACAATAATTTAATCATGGGGTACATTGTACGGGTTTCACATACGATCTGAGATATTTTTATCAACCTGATTGACATAACATTCATGAGATTTTTTCATTTACTATACACCCCTAATATGAATCAAATTTGTATCTTTCAAGTGAAGGCTACAACCCAATTATTGCACAAGAAGACGGGGAAAGGGGAGAGGGAGGGAAGGGGAGGGAGAGGGTGGGGGGAGAGAGGATAAAGGGTGAGATCACACTTGTGGTGCATATTTGAAGGGTCAGGAGAAAACTTCTAAAT
>CAUYRH010038431.1:0-19854 GCA_963574655.1 Perodicticus potto | reverse complement strand
ATGGGGTCCCTGTTCCAGGAGGCCTTCGCCTCTGGGGACAGGCCACCCTCCAGTGGTCACCCTTGCTTTCTGGACAGGGGCCAGGTGGCTTGCCCAGCCAGTGGTATTGCTGGGGGCAGTCTTCTCTGGAGTGGCCAGTCTGACGACATTGGAAGCATTTGTTTTTTGCTCCTCTGGTTTCCCTCTGCCCCTGAAGGTTGCTCGTTTGTCAGAGTGCCATTAGAGAAATAAGTTCTAGTGTTGTATAGCACTTGTAGGATAACTATAGTTACAAATAATATATTGTAGCTTCACATAGCTAGAAGGAGTATATTGAATGTTCCCAACATAAAGAAATGTTGACTGAGATAAATTCATATACTAATTACTCTGAAGTGATTATCATACATTACATGAATTAAAATATCACTACGTATTCTATGAATATGTACAATTATTAGTGCTCAATTAAAGAAATAAAAAAATTAATAAAGCCAATAAAAGATTGGGAGGTATAAATCACAAAATCCCTGTAAAGGACATAAAATTGATGGAACAGTTATGAGAAAACCTCCTCTTGTGACACAGATCAATCATTTAGGAAGCAGATGGCTCTCAAGTCCTATGTCCTGGTCTCAAATCTGTGACCTATATAAACATGTTGGGATCATGAACACTTGACCTAGACGTTCTGCTCATCCAAACTGTAGGCACATTCCTATACTTGGATGAGTTTGGAGTGACCATCAGCCTGCTTTGGGACAGTCTGGTTTATCTCTGACACAGATCAATCAACATACATTAATTATTTTTAGTGTTCCCCTTTCCCTCTCAAATGCATGTCAGTTTAGAAAATACCATATTTTGTTGTATAAATGTCTACATTTTTGCCCAAATTTTTGAGGGGAAAATAAGGATGTACATTATACTTGGGTAGTACTAATTTTATATCTACATAAATAACGTGAATTCTTTTGTTATTCATATTCCTTGCAAATCCAGTAAATTTTATGCTCCCCTTAAATAAGTACCTTTTTACCATGTGATGGTTTTGAATTAAATATAGAAAGGATGAAATAAAGTAAACATAACTTTAATATCTTTGTGTTAAATTTGGAGAAAATTCCATGTTTCTTATTTAAACTTTATAAAATATATAATCATACATAGAATTTCACATAGAACATAAAATCATACTTAGATTATTATTGTGATCCTAATTTATTAATAACATATAATTTTTTTATTTACTTTTTATTTTAAGCTAAAAGGCAAAGATAATTTGACTAAGTTTTTATATAATATGTCTAAGATATTTTGATTTGTTGTGCATGTACATAATTCTATTTCAAGAATTATCTGAGTCCATGGAAACTTTTTTTAGTTGCTGTAAGTTTGTCCTGCCAAAAACTTGAAAATTGAGTAAATAAGTCAAAAATTTTTAAAAATTATTTAAAATATTTAGCTGAAAATAATTACAGAAGAGTATTGAGGGGAATTATTCTGATCAATATAGAAATGTTGATCCCAAAGTAGTTAATCTAATTATCAATGAAAAAGTGAAGGTGGTATTTCTCATTATATCTGATTTATAAATAGAATAGCAAGATTTGTAATAGCAAGATAGTTTGTTGTTGGAGTATAAAAATGCAATTGATTTTTATACCTTGATTGTGCATCCTGCAACTTAACTGAATTTGTTTGTTAGTTCCAACAGGTTTTTGGTGGAGCCTTTAGTGTTTTCTATATATTACCCCATGTTATGATCAAATGTCAACACTTTGGCTTTTTCCTTTTGTTAGGGCTCAGAAAACAGTATCCCAGAGTGAGGGCCTCAGAAGCAAAAGTTTTTCTCTGACCTTCTATTCTCTCTCTCTCAGTCCCATTCTCCCTGAGGCTAGTCACAGAAACTAGGAACCCTTTTCCCAAATATGGGTCATAAAAGCCAGGACTCCCTTTCCACCCCTCTCCAAAAGCAATAAAACCTAAATTTACTCTGTATAAAAACTGGCCGTAAAAAATTATCTGACATACCTTGTTTGACTCTAAGCCATAAGGCCCTCCATTCAAGAGAGCCCCATACCCAGAAGGAAGGAATGTATGCTCAAAGAATCCAAGACGAAGCCAAACAGGTCTTGCTGAGTTTCCCTATTGAGTCATTTAGCATTAGATCATACCCTTTTTGCCCAATCATTATTTCTACCCAGCTGTCCACACTTTGGTGAACTTAAGCATAAAAATGGACTATTTCCCCTGTCTCTTTTGGTATTCATTGTGAAGTCTCCTGTGTATACACATTAAATAAATTTGTTTTTTTTTTAAATTAAATCATAGCTGTGGACATTAGTGCAATCATGGGGTACAGTGTGCGGGCTTCACATACAACCTGAAATATTTTCATACAACTGTTCGAAATAACCTTCATGGGATTTTCTCGTTTATTGTATGAAAACATTTGTGTTCTGCACTCAGTATGTTTCACCTGTCTCTTCCAAGATGAATAAATTTGTATGCTTTTTTCCTCTTATCAATCTACCTCACGTCAGTGATTTTTCTGCACACCTTTAGGGGACAAAGAATCTTGGTCTCTATACTTTCCTGTTTTGATGCGTTTTATTTATTTTCATTTTTAATTGCTCTGGCTAGGACTTTCAGAACTATGCTGAATAGAAGTGGTAAGGGAACATTTTTGTCCTATTCCTGCTGTTAAAGGAAAAGCTTTCAACTTTTTACCATTGAGTATGTTATATATGGCCTTTATTATATTGAAGAGCATTTTTTCTATACCTAATTTGTTGAGGGTTTTATGATTAAAGGATGTTATATCTTGTCAAATGCTTTTACTTCATTGATTGAGATTATCCTATGGCTTTTTTCCTTTATTCTCTTAATATGGTAAATCATATACTGATTAACTCAGTTCAATAGCACATTAAAAGGACATGTTCTCCATGATCAAATGGGATTTATCTTTGGGATGCAAAGGTGGTTTAACATATGCAAACCAATAAATGTGATGCACCATATCAATAAAAAGAAGAGTATTACACTGGTAGCTTGGTAAGAATGAATCAGGGAAAACTTCCTGGAGGAGGTGACATGTGATGGTGGTCTGTTTTGGAGTTCACAAACAAGGGGAAAAGCATAAGGAGAGGTTTCAAAGCAAGTGATAGTATTTTACAGGATATGATGGCGCTTCTCTGGGACTGCCACTTGTTCTAAGTGGTTATATTAGGAGTAGATATGGAATATTGGCAATCACTGGAGAAACATCTGATCCAACTGAAAAATATCTCTTGCTGGCCAATGGAGCAGAGGAGAGAGAAGGAACCCAAGGTGTAGCCGAGAGTTTCAGGGGGCTCTCCAAAAATCTTGTACTAGATGCAAAATTTTATTATAGACCCTCTGACAATAATTGCTACGATTAAGTTAAAACATCAGACATAAATCTTACTCCTAAAATAATATCGTTCAATAACATCATCTAGCTCAGTGGTTCTCAACCTTCCTAATGCCCCAGCCCTTTAATACAGTTCCTATGTGTTGTGACCCACAGGTTGAGAACCACTGATCTAGCACTTTATTTCAAAGTTTTGTGCTCATAATGTACTTAAAATAAAGAGGAATTAAGAGGTGGTCTTCTCTTCCTGTTGGGAGTGTATGAAGTCCTACCCACTTTGCTGGACCACCCTTCCTTCTGCTCCTCCCTCCCCTCATCTGTATCCCCTTCCTTCGGCTTCTCCTTCCCCTGACACCCTCCTTCCTTCTCTTCCAAAGGCCATTATTGAGGTCAACCATCACAGATTTGGCACATTGAACAGAGAGGCATGAAGCACACTTTAAAATAGACTTTCATGTAAATTTGCTTGAGATACTTTATTTTTCTTTCCTTGTCACATTGGTCACCATTTTGTATCTGGCTGTCTCAAATAGAGCATAATTCATAGGCTCGTAGTGGTGTATATTCATTTGCCAAATGAATAACTGAGTTAATGACTAAGGGAATGAATGAAGAACACCTTAATGTATATATTTTTTGTTTTGGCAAAAGGAAATGAATGCTAAGGAACCCGAACAGCAGAGGGCAGCAAAAGTTTGCATTTTTTTTTTTTTTTTTTAACCTGCAGGTCCATGTTGTCTAATGCTTGAGTTATACTGGCTTCATTAGAGAAGGAAAAAGAGAGACAGTGGGGAGAGAAGAGAAAAGTTGTAACCTAAATAATTCTGTAATCCTAAAGTGATAAGTATACTTTGTTGTGATTTACTTTTGTTGCTTCTAGAAAATGCATGTGGTTTTTCATGGTTCTTTCCTGGAGGACCCCAAACTATTCCTACAGTCATACACCAATGGCCAGCAGGTGGCAGCACCTCTCACGGGTCAAGAATACAGGTAGGGCCAAATTTGGAGGGGAAATAAAGCCCATCTGTGAAATGAAGTCTTTCACATGCTTTCTGTAGAAAACCTATGGAAATAAAGTAAATATTAAGTAAAGGATTGAATTTTCGTAGTCTCAAATATCTTAAGGAAAATAAGGTAGAATTTTAACCACAGGAACATTGTTCATTTTGAAGCAAGGTGATAACCAAAATGTTTTTAAAGGTCAACTTTAAGCCTTACAAACGATTTCTATCAATTACAGCTCACCGTATCTTTTTTTCTTTAGTTTCCAGGTAATGACGGTCTAGAAATCATTTGTATTTTAATGTATGCTTTTAGCACATTCCTTTATCAGATTCTTCATGATCAATTAATTCACAGATGTTAGCCAAGAGAAAGAAAATTGCCACAGACACAATGCTTTTAGATTACTGATTAATAGCCTCAAATGATTTCTACCATTGTTCTTGGATACATTATATTAGTGTCAACAGAGTACCTCAGATTCTCTTATGTATTACAGTTCTTCACCTTTTTTAAACATTTAACTACTTTAGTTGTATATTTATAATTAGATAAAGCCAGGAACAATGTCTGAAGTTAGAGTCCTTGCAGTATAAAGGAAAATGCAGACCCACTGGTTTTCCAGAGTGACAGCACTTGACCCGAAACTTCAAACACACTTGTGAAACTCCCATTTAGGTGACAGAGCAGAGGCCAGTCTAGCACTTAGTTTCTTTTTAGATCTTCCATTCCTTAGTCACACAGATAAGTAATAACAGTTTGAATGGGAATAAAAAGCATTCTGTTGCACTTCTGTGTATAATGAAAAGTCCCCCTGTCTTTGGCTCTTTGATTTCCCCACATAAAGCCCAACTTGGATTTTACTACAATTAACAGAGCACGAGAAAAAATGAAAGGGCATATTTGCTTAAATTGCTGCTTTTCATCAAAGGAAACTGCCTAATGGGGTTATCACTGGGTCAGGCTGCACTCTATTTTTCACCAAGGTTAAGTTAGGGGCAGAGGAATTTGGGAAGGTTTGGCGGGCTTAGAATCTTTCAACACTACTTGTCTCTGAGCCCTTGTGTTTCTAGCAACTGAAAGATACGTAGAGAGGGATTGGAAGTACTGGAGAGGTCAACTACTAGGAAATGATCCACAGGTTAAATTTTATTTCAAAAAAATAACACTACTCTCTTTCGGAAGAAATATGGTAGTGAAGAATGGTCCAGAAGCGTGGTTCTCAACCTTCGTGATGCTGGAGCCCTTTAGGGGTTGAGACCTACCGGTTCAGAACCGCTGGTCTAGAACACAGTCTGACTCTGGACTACTTAGGGTTGAATCTTGTCACACTCTGCTTTAGTTTCTTCATCTGTAAAATTAGGACAATTACACCGGGTTGGTGTGAGAGTTCAGGTTCACCTGTAAAACACTGGGAACACCGTAAGTACTATATCTATTGATAATGATGACGATGGTGTACTAAGTCCTCCATTAGATGGTAAGAAACTATCCCTGCCTTTGGGGAACTTGGAGTCTTTTGGGAGGAGTCAGAAAAACAAATAAGAGCAAAATACTATGGGTATAATAATAGGGTTCTATAGATTTTGGAGGTGGGGGTGACAAGGGGTAGTATGGTGAGTGTGGTAGGAGGGAGGAGTGTGGGATGCCTTAAAGAAAGGCCCTTGCTGATTGGTGTCATATGTGTCTGCAGCTAAGAAAAGGGGATAGGAAGGGCTTTGCAACATATGACTGAAGATGAAGGTTGGAGAATACCTGATGGAAGGCACCAAAGTGTGCTGCATTTCCAGAGCTGCCAGTGCTGGACTATGGTCAGAGTATGGGTTATGTATGTGAGGGGACAGAGTGAGAGCTGAAGCCTCACAGGTGGATGTAGGTCGGAGTACAGCGTTGCTAATGGGGACCCATGGGCTGAATTTAGGTGGGTTTTATTTGGCTCATTCAATAGTTTTCTTTAAATAAAGTACCATATTTAAACTTTAGGATTTTATACAGAGAAAACTCTGGATCTCCAGAGTTTTTAGAAACTCTAGATTTCTCTGGGAATCTCCAGGCCTTTTAGAAAATTCGAAATGTCTGGCAAGATCATTCTCTAATTCCAGCTCAGGGTCAATGGATGACACGTGCATGGCCCAGTTTTTCCCAGGCCTCTCATCCTTACCTCCAATCCTGTGAATGTTGGACCCCCTGATCTTTATGTAACACTCTAAGGAGTCTTTTCTATGTGGCTGTACAGACTTTGTAAGTATCACCTTGAATAGCTCCATGAAGTTGTTCCATCATTTAGTACGGTAGTCTGAGAATGTCACATACCTTTAGTACTACTACAGATAACTACATGTTTCTGTAATTTATACAGGTTGTCCCTATTATTATTTTATAATTATAAATAACACCACAGTGAACATCCTGGAACATTTATATTCACTCTATTGATTGTTTGCTCTGGAAGTCCAATTGCTAAAGATAAAACATAAACTTTTAAAAAAATGATATTTCAATATAACTTTCCAAAACACTTGCTCTAAGTTACAATGTCATGAGTATTGTGTGAATATTTTACAGCACATTAGTATTTGTATTATGTACAACCCTTGTTAGTATTTGGTAAGTATAAACAAAATTTTTGATATTTGTTGTTTTGTTGTTGACTTACAATTTATATCTCTTCTTGTGTGAGGTTATCATTCACATCATTTGACCACTAAACACTGGGTTTATTTTCTTACATACTTAAAGGTAGAATATTAAATCTTTTTTACATTTAATGAAAATGGCTTTCCCTTCAATTAAAGGGAAGTTTTGTGATTTACGCATTTTGTTATTTTATAAACTTTTGCATATTTGAAGAGTTTTCTTTATTGCATCTGGATTGTATCCAGAAAAAATTATCTTGTTCTTCTATTTTTTTCTCATAAATAAATCATTAACTTTTAGGTTTATTTTGATCTGCTAGATAATTCTTAACTTTGTGCCTTACTTTCATATCCCATGTAAAAGAGATTTTTAAAGATAACATTGTTGGGCTCGGCACCTGTAGCACAATGGTTAAGGTGCCAGCCACATATACAAAAGCTGGCAGGTTCGAACCCAACCCGGGCCAGCTAAGCAACAATGACAACTGCAACAGAAAAATAGTCAGGCACTGTGGAGGATGCCTGTAGTCCCAGCTACTTGGGAGGCTGCGGCAAGAGAATTGCTTAAGCCCAAGAGTTTGAGGTTGCTGTGAGCTGTGATGCTGCAGCACTCTACCCAGGGTGACATAGTGAGACTCTGTCTCAAAAAAAAAAAAAAAAAAATTAACATTGTTGCAAGCCATCATCTCAGATTAAACATCCAGTATTTGGGGTTTTCTTTTTTTTTGAGATAATAATTATAAATAAGGGAGAAATAGAATAGAAATCGACTTAATACATAACAAGAAGCTGAAAACAAAGGGCAGATTCTTCAAGGAGAGACTCTCTTTGTTTTTCACTTTGTGTCAGATTGCCAATTCAGACAACAAACTCCAAGAAAGAAAATACCTTTGCCCCAAATAAAGCAAAAACTTCAGAACCGAGGACATTGTCTCCTTTGGTTAGCTGATTTAATTTATCTTTTCATGAAATTAACCTTGAGCATACACGTGCATTCAGGGATGCTTAATGTGCTTAGTGCAAACTAAAAATATTGATTTCTGAATATAACATTTATCACATATTATTGTGCCAATTTCTGGCAGAAACTATTTTCATTTAATTATTTTAACCAGTTAAAAAATGAAAGTGCTGTCTGTGGTCAGAATGTGAGTATACTCAGCCTGATGTGCTTTCAGCCTGGAAATGCTAACAGAAACTGTTGCCTCTTTTAGTTACTCGAGTACAACAAAACCTCGACTTTGGCTCTTTTGTTCATTTCAGTACCTCAAATACTTATTAATCACCTACTCTATACCAGGCACTACATTAAGAGCTAAGAATAAAAAGATAAGAAAATGTTTTTGCTAGGGCAACTTAAAGCTTAGTTGTAGAGAGACACATAAATATTACTATATAATTGCAACATAATTTGGTAAGTGTTGAAATTCAGACCATTTAAGTGTTTGTCTCAAAGATTTTAAGGGGAGGGCTGTTATCCACCCCCAAATTCAGACCATTTAAGTGTTTGTCTCAAAGATTTTAAGGGGAGGGCTGTTATCCACCCCCACCTTTATCATAGCCCCTAGTTTAGTTAGAAGGGCTTCAGAGCCTCACAAACTCCCTTCCCATCTGATCAAGTTCCTCCATCTGCATCATCACCACTTAAACCCTAGCACTCTATCCTAAGAAGGAAGCTGTACTTAGAACTGATTTTCCACCTTTCCTCCAGAGGCTCTAGGACTAATCATCATGTTTCACATTCTTTTGTTTTTTTATTGTTGAATCATACCGAGTACATTAGTGCAATCAAGGGGTACAATGTGCTGGTTTCATATACAATCTGGAACATTTTCATCAAACTGTTTGACATAGCCACCATGTCATTTTCTTAGTTATTGTATGAAGACATTTGTATTCTGTATTTAGTAAGTTTCACCTGAACCCTTCTAAGAAGCACCATAGGTGTGACCCCACCAATTACCCTCCCTCCACCAATCCTCCCCCCCTTGCCACTTTCCCCATATTCTTATGCTATAATTGGGTTACAGCCTTCATATGAAAGCTATAAATTAGCTTCATAGTAGGGCTGAGTACATTGGATACTTTTTCTTCCATTCTTGAGATACTTTGCTGAGAAGAATATGTTCCAGATCCATCCATGTAAACATGAAAGAGGTAAAATCTCCATCTTTCTTTAAGGCTGCATAGTATTCCATGGTATACATGTACCACAATTTGTTAATCCATTCGTGGGTCAATGGGCACTTGGGCTTCTTCCATGACTTAGCAATTATGAATTGGGCTGCAATGAACATTCTGGTACAGATGTCTTTGTTATAATGTGATTTTTGGTCTTCAGGGTATAACTAAGAAAATGACATGATGGCTATGTCAAACAGTTTGATGAAAATGTTTCAGATTGTATATGACCAGCACATTGTACTCCTTGATTGCACTAATGTACTCAGCTATGATTCAATAATAAAAAAAAATTAAAATTAAATTTAAAAAATCGTTTTATATGAACAAATAAATAAATAAATACTCCCTTGTTTTGCTCTGAAATGTTTTAATGTATATAAATCTCCATAAAAATTTTATATTCCTTGAATCCATATATTTCTTTTAGTATATCAATAGTATCTAGCTCAACTCAGGACACACAGAATTCAAACTATTATAGATTCAATGAATGATTTGATTAGTCATCAAATCCACTTTATGAACAAAGCTCTGAGAAGTAAAACATCTAGCTGGAGATCTATAGAGAAATCCTAAAACATAATAACCCAAGTGTCCAAATGAATTGGACAGGACATCAAATAATGGTTCTCCAAGGAAGAGAAAGCTGCTTTCTGATCATGAAAAGGGTTCTCCCAGCTCTGCTGTGTGGCTAAAATAAGCAAGCAAACATTACTTAGCAAATGCACAGCTTCCTGTTGTGATGGCTTGTGTTAACATCAAAGGAGATGGTAAACCTTCCATCCAAGATAATGCTAAGAACGAAGCCAATTTCCTATTAGTCTAAGGTGAACTGGAAAAGTTCCGTTCACAGGACAGAGCAAATCTTTGCTTTTATCTCCACTCCTAAAGCATAACTTTCGTTTTTTAGGCACAATGCTACTGCTTTCTTTATGTTACTTCGCCACCAAATTTTTTCTCAATAAAACATTAAAAGAGACTCGACTCCCTGCTGGGAATTATAGTTTCCCCCTCAATTCTCGTATTTCTCAACACCTGTTGGGCAGCTGCTGTGTCCTGCCCAAGCGCTGGTGGCTGTATTTGCAAGGACTAAATTCTAACAATATGGAAAGTTAGTGATATACTTAAGGGATTTGCAATATGAACTTAACTATAGTAGATTGCTGGAACCACACTCTCATATTTCCCGTGTACTTCTGTGGTCTCCATTAAGAAGCAATAAAAATAACAGAGCTACTGAGTTCACTGGCTATTTGGAATCTTTTCCTACACTACCTATAACCACTTAAATGCAACAGTTCTATAGCTCTATGTGTGTTAGTTTGCATGTATCCTAGCGATATATCTAGATCTGCTGATACAATAATGATTTCTTAATTGCATGATAGTAGCAGCTAACATTGGGCATTTACTAAGTACCAGACATTGTTCTAAGGATGCCACATACATTGGTACAGTCAAACCCCAGACATTTTTGAGAAGTAGCTACTATTATAATCCTATTTTACAGACAAGAAAAATAAACCTCAGAGATGTGATTAAGCAGCTTGCTGCAGGTCACACAGCTAGTAAGTGGCAGAACCAGAATTTTAAACTGGGTAGTCTGGATCCATAGTTCATGATCTTAATTTATATACAATACTTGTATTTAGCATTTTATATCAGATTCAGTAAGCTGCATCTCATGGTACAACATATTATATTTTAAATTTTGAACAAACCATCAAGATAAGTAGGAAAATAGTCTCACAATTGTTGTTTATATTACTTCTCCTATAATAAAAACGAGGATCAAAGAAATCCTGATTTTTTTAAAGCTTATATAGTTGGTAAAAGAGGAAGCAAGAAGATTTTGCATCATGATTTTACAGGTGTGTATGTTTGTATGTGTGCTACATACATAACATATGATGTATATCATATATATGTTATATATAACATAATACATGTTATATATGATATATATGTTATATAATATAATATAACATAATATATAACATATATATCATATATAACATGTATTATGTTATATATCATATATAACATGTATTATGTTATATATGATATATAACATGTATTATGTTATATATAACATATATATGATATACATATATATTTATTATGTTATATATAACATATATATGATATACATATATAACATATATATTATGTTATATATAACATATATATGATATACATATATAACATGTATTATGTTATATATAACATATATATGATATACATATATAACATATATTATGTTATATATCATATATAGCATACAATAACATATACTACATCATATATAATCATGATATATAATTATAATATATCATAATATATGTGTTATATATTATATGTTATATGTATGATAATGTATATTATATATGTAGCATGGTGTTTACTGTCTGATGTATACAGCCTATGGATATTTACAAAAATACATATTTAATTATATATTTTATGTAGATTTATAACAATGGAAAGGATTTGGAAATGGCAATTAAAGACAAATGCATTAACTTAAAATGCAGCAGCACTATCTAAGTGTGCTTGATAAACATTTGCTTTAGGACCTTTTACAAAGCGGAGTCTCCTACCCCAGGAAGAATGGTAAGGGATGTTTTATGGTCTAGAAGAATTAAGTCCCACGTTTCTTGTGTACACAAAAGTCATTGCTTAGTGACAAAAAGGTTACAGGTTTCTTATAATAGTCCAATAAGCCAGGTTATTAAAATTTCAGAGCCACTTAACATTCCATGAATACTTTATGTATCTGTGGAGGTTTGAGTGAAATAAGATGAAAGATCTCTTGAGCCTGAGTTCTGTTCTTAATTGTGCTGAAGATTGGTCTCTGATAACCAGAGACTAGTTCTTTAGCCTCTCTGGGCTTCAAGTTGCTTATTTTACAAATGAGCCTAAAGATATTGTTAGTAAATTTTCAAGGGGTCTTGGAATTCTGAACACCAGTTATTCAATGTTACGTAGCACAATGAAGGTGGCAAAAAGGATGGTAATTGCTAACCCTGACACTGAACCTAGAGGAATCCAACATTCAGTAAGACTCCAGCAGGCACAGGAAAAAGAAAAGTGGTTTGCTTGGTCACCTCCTTCTGCCTTTGGGGATTCATTCATTCCTCCATGAAATCACTGATCATCAACTGTGTGCCTGGCGCTGTTGTAGGTATCTGGAGCAGAGCTGAAAACCAGCACAGTTGAGCTCCTGCTCTTAGGAAACTTACAGTGGGTTCCAGGAAGCCAGACTGAAGCAAATGAACAGGACTATAGAGCATCAGGAGCTAATAAGTGCTGTAGAGGAAAATAAAGCAGGATAAGGATGAAGTGGGAGGTGGCTTTTATTTCTCATTTGACAGAACACTGAATCTGAATAGATACGAGGCAATTTATAAGTAGCACTCCAGGATATCCGTGTTCAGGGAATTTTTTTTTTTTTTAACTACCAAAAATTGTTTATTCAACTATGCTTAAAAGATACTACTTTTTATTTTTATTTTTTTTTTAAATTATTTTTTATTGAGTCATAACTGTGTACAATGATTCAGGGAATTTTTATTTATTGAACACTGTACATGCAATGCTTAGGGTCTGTCTACATGCTTTTCAACACTTCACAAAATATTTTAGGGCTGAAGACAAAATGATTTCCTCTCAAGTAAGAAAGGTGAACTATAAAATTCAAATGGGAGAAGATTTTATATACAAAACATATACTGGCATGTCAATCTTTCAACAGCAACTCAATTCAGATAGTTTAAAAAAATACATCCTTCAAATCACAAGAATAGAGTTAATAGGTTATTCTTGAGGCAATGTTAAATGATGGAAAATGATTAAAATATTTTCTTACTTCTTTGGGCAAAAATGGTGTTTAAAGCTAATGTGGAAGCAGAAAGTGGAGTTCTTCTAGGGACTGAAGTTATTCATTTGTCCTCCTGCTACTCTTCTTGGAAAATACATGCCGTAATGTTGAGCTTTGGTCTTTCATTTCATTCACCCCTTTCTCCAAGGTCTCAGGAGTGAGGAAGGGAATGGTCAGAGGCGCTTCCATGCTCATACACTCGTCCTGCTCTCCATCTTTATGGCCTTAGACCCCAGCACACTGCGAGTGCTCAGTGGCTTCGTCATCTGCTGAGGGGAAGTTAGGGACAGCAGGGCTCAGGTGCCTGAAAGGGGTTTTGGTTGGTTCATCATAGGCCATCGGAACCCTGATATTGTTCAAGGAAGCAATATCCCCAGCACCCCTTGATTTGAGTAGGGTACATGTGACACATTTGCTATCAAAGTGGCCTGAGTATACGTCTGCTCGGGTGTCTGGAAGATTGAACTTTTCTGATGGATGGGATAGATACAGCCAGTAGAGCGTGCCTACTTCCTACTGGAGTCCACGTGTGACACCTGGAGGAGCAGATGACATCTTGCTGATGTAGGTGGACAAGTGAGCATGCTGGGAATGGAGGCATAGAGGCTGAAGCACCCTGAATCTTTGAAGCCATTGATGAAGTGTGTGCCATGACACAGAAGAAACCACAAATATTTAATGCATTTATAGTAATAATTGCTTCCTAAAAAGTCTGAAATAGTCATATGAGGTAGGTCACTACTGCATAAATAATCCATACTATTTTCAATGTGTATTTAAGTAAACTGAGGAGCAAAGAAATAAAACGAAACAAACAAAAACTGGTGCAATGTCATAGACACACAGTCCCTGGCAGCTACGATGTGAATCCAAGTGCCATAACTCCAAAGAAAGCATTCCTCATATTAACTTGATCATGCCTTTCTAGAAATTATTTTTAAAATTGTTAACTGACAAATAATAATGGGGTATAATTATTGAGTATAGCATGTCAAAGAGATATCTAAACTCCTGTGTTCATTGTGATAGCATTATTCACAATAGCCAGGTATGCAACCTAAATATCCATCAATGGATAAATGGATAAAGAAAATGTGATACAGAGACACAATGGAATAATATTCATCTTTTTAAAAGACATCTTTCTGTTAGGGTAGCAGGGAGTAATAAATATAGCCTGATTCCATCCCACAGAGAACATAAAAGAATAAAATGACAAGGACCCATGAAAAAGTAGGATTCTGAGAAAACAGGAAGTACAAAGGGTGAGAGAGTGGGCCCTGAGCCGCTGGGAAAGAACAAGAAAAGAATGTTGATACAATTGGATAAAGGAACTATTTCCCAAAGTCTAGTGCCCTGTGGATAGCATGGACCAAGTCCCAAGTCTTAGGTTAAAAAAATTTTTTGACTAACTGTAATAAGATATTTAGAATGTGATCTATGCTTTTCACTCCCATTCTTGACAAGCGTGAAGTTCTTAGGTTATAAAATGACAATAAAGCTTTGTCACTAATTAGTAAATACCCAGCTATGGCAGGCAGTTTTTCATCAGCACTGTAGGACCAATGGATTTTATATTTAATGTTATTGAAATTTCTCTGAAACTCAAATTTTTGAAATTTGGGTGAGATTGCTAAGTTAGCTCATGGGTCTTTCTTTCTGCAACTTTCCCATGTATTTGGAAAGTTCTTCCCTTCTTTTATGAATTGTTCGCTGAGCTCCTAATGCTCTAAAGACTACCAAGTATCTTCAAGGTTTCAGTTGAATTATCCTTTTCCCAGGAACACAGGGAATCTCAGAATTGGCTTGGTTACACTTAACCATTCTTGCCATGAATGGAAAACATTGGATTCATTAAGGCATGATATCTCAGGTGACAGTCATCATATCAAGCAGTTATACCAGTTTTCTTCATCTTTATGATGCAAGAAAAGGGTAAGTAAATACATTTTAAAACATTGGATGGAAAAAAAAATCAAACAGAAGTAATACTTCAGATTCATGTTACTATGAATTTTGTATAAAAATTTAGATGTCATCTTTGTGATCTGGTCTGGTTCAGGTTCTGCTAGAATATTAAATAAGAATTCTGAGTTGGATTCATGAATTCATTACATTGTTTACTAGCCTCAGAGCCTTTGATATATTTACCTCTCAGTTTTTTCAAATGTGAAATAATAATACCTTACTCATATCATTATTTTTTGTATTGACCTAGTTCATCGAAGTAAAATGCTAAATACGGTACCTAATACATTATGTTAAAAGCATAAGCTTTTATTATTATTAACACATTTGCAAAGACACTCATATCATTTCCTTTGTTCAAAATTCTTCTGTATAGTCTAGTGCTCTAGCCAATGCTGTAACACAGAAAAAGATAATGAGAATTTTAAATATTATAAAATTTGCCAATTTTATAGATTGTGTATCTAAAAGTCTAGGAGAGAGTCTATTTAAAATCTATCAAAATATGTAAGATCGTTTAATAAGCATCTAGATTTTATATGCATGTGTGTGTGCATACATTATAAATAGTATTACTTGCGTATTAAATTGTTATGCATAGTTATCTGGAATCCCTGTTTGCATACACATAGACACATATATTAAGTCCATCTGCACATTATCATATATACTTATATACATTTATATATTTTATATATACCTCATACCCAACAATAACTTATAATAAATTATTCACAATGGCAAAATGTGAAGGTATGACTCTGTATGTTTGTACCCCTAAACTCTTTTTTTTTTAAATTTCAGATTATAGGCGTACACACATTTTGGTTACATAATTTGCTTTTGTACATTTTAAGTCAAAGTTATAAGTGTTCCCTCACCCAGAATATGTGCATGGTCCCAGTTAGGTGTGATTTACTCAACCCCTCCTCCCCCACCACCTACTTGATCTCCATTGAGTTTTTCTTCCATGTATGCACATGAGTGTTGATCGTTGACTGGTTCCAGTTTGGGATTGAGTACTTGTGGTGTTTTTCTGCATGGCTAAGAGTACAATCATAAAGTGAATAGACAACTCACATAACAGGAGAAAATATTCACATGTGCACATCTGATAACCAGAATCTACAAAGAACTCAAGCAAATCAGCTAGAAAAAAATCCAACAACCCCATTAAAAAGTGGATGAAAGACATGAACAGGAACTTTTCAAACGAAGATAGCCTAATGGCCAGTAAACACATGAAAAAATGCTCAACATCTCTATGCTAATGGCCAAAAAACACATGAAAAAAATGCTCAAACCACCAGGGAAATGCAAATCAAAACCATAAAGAGATATTTGCTAACTCTAGCGAGAATGGCTCTTATCAAAAAGTCCCCAAACAACAATCACTGGCATGGAGACCAGAGAAGGGGACACGTATACACTGTTGGTGGGACTGAAAATGAGTATAAACTCTTGGGAAAATAGTATGGAGATGCATCAAGACTCTGATATGACTGATGGAAAAACGCCAACAAGCATAATTAAAGTATTTAGCAGTTCTTTTATGGCAAAAGGTAAGAATGATGTTTATTTGAGCTTTTCCACACAAAGTGTGAGATGACGTAGCTTGTCCCCAGCTGAAGTCACAGGCTCCACAGGTTCCCTAGTATTCTCCATGAGCTGTCTTGAGTGAGGATCTCTTCACTGGGAGAGTCTTAAATATTCCCTCCCTATCCTTTCTCTGTTTTAGTTGCAATATCCTGCCTAATCAAGACCTGCAGGTGACTAGTGAAGAGCATGTGAGTAAAAAGGATGCAAAAATCTCCAGCTTGCTTGAGGTCTACAACTCATATTTAGTTTTCTCCTTATTTTAGCCCAAGCAGTTCAACTATTTAAAATTCTTTCTGGAACATTTTTTATAAGTCAGGCAGAAAAACAAAACAAACATCCATCACTATTACTAGGCAACTACTTGAATTAGTCAAGGAGATTAGCGGAATGGTATTGTATTCATTAACTAACTTAAAATATTACATTTTTTAAAAAACCAATTGAATTACTTACTTCTCCCTCTTTCTGGCAAAAAATTACATACTGGTATATTGACTCATCTTAGCGAGTTCGTTTGGGTTGTCATTATAGACTATGACCTTTGATGAACAGAACTGGTTCCAAATAACTGTAAACAGTTTTCATGCTCAAATTGCCACTACTTAGTCATGGGCAAGTCTTTTAACAGACTGACCTATTTGTTTTTTGAATTCTACTCTTAAGTACATTAGATTATATTCTCTTAAACTAAAATATACTTTAGGGTTATCTTTTGTTCTGCTTTCTTAAAATCTCTCTCTCTCTTTTGGAGTATAGCATTTGACACCAAAACTGTTGAATTTTTTCATATAGTCACTCAGAGTTTTCCTGCCCTAAAAAGCAGAAAAAAACTAACTTGGTGTCAAAAGGTTATGACTTCATTTATATTCATTATCTTTTGCTCATTTGACTATTTGCTGAATTTCTTCTTACCATATTCTGTCTAAGAGCTTATAATTCCAATGTTCACACATTTTCCACTAATGTGTTAGTAGTTGTGATAACCAATACTATATTTGAATTACACTTTCCTCTAATTACCAAAAGACATTTTAAAGAAAATAAATAGGCAAACGATAGTCTGGGGGGGGGAACATTTGCAAAACATATCTGACAAAATAATGGAATCTAAAATATATAAAGAGTCCTTGAAAACTCAATGATAAAAAGAAATGTACCCCAACAAAAGTAGGCAAAATGTTGAACATACACTTCACATGTGAAGACACATATATGGATATTAAATATGTGAGACAGTGCTCAACATTAGTCATCAGGGAAATACAAATTAAACCCATAAGGGAGCTGCCTCTATAATTCAGCAGAATGACGAAACTTAAAAAAAATGAATCATCGGAACTCTCATGCATGCATTCATACATTGTTGGTGAATTTTATAAAATTATACTGCTACTTTAGAAAAATATCTATCAGTTTCATATGAAACTAAACATATGCCTAATCTATGATTGGGCAATTCCAATCCTTAGATTTATGAAAATTAATCTACACATATGTCTGTAAAAATACTTGTACAAGAAGGTCTACAGTGGCTATCTTCATAATAGCCACACCCAGAAAAAGCCCAGGTGTATGAATAAGCCAATGTGATGTGTTCATACAATGGAATGCGGCTCAGAGATAGAAAGGAATGAGAAACCTGGATGCCTCTTTAAAACAGCGAATGAGGCGGCGCCCGTAGCTCAGTGAGGGCACCAGTCATATACACAGAGGCTGGCGGGTTCGAACCTAGCCTGGGCCAGCTAAACAACAATGACAATTGCAACAACAAAAAAAATAGCTGGGCATTGTGGTGAGCACCTGTAGTCCCAGCCACTTGGAGGCTGAGGCAAGAGAATCGCTTAAGCCCAAGAGTTTGAGATTGCTGTGAGCTTTGATGCCACAGCACTCTACCGGGGGCAATATAGTGGGACTCCGTCTCAAAAAAAAGTATTGAAAAAGGCTTATTCTGAAAATGCATGCTCTATGATTACATTTATATAATGTTCTGATGGGGAATTTTTCTCTTTTTGGAAAAGAAATCAGAAACCACCATTTGGCAGCGTATGGAGGTGGGGGAGGAAAATGACTGGCAAGGGGCATGAGAAATCTTCTAGAGTGATAACAGTGTATATGTCTTGACAGGGGTGTGGGTTATACAGGGGTGTGCACTGGTCAAAATTCAACCAACGCACACTTGACATTTCTGTATTCACATGTGCATAAGAGAAAAACACTATGAACAAATATTGGACTCTAGCCATTGATATGAATGCTACAGTATTTAGGGCTAAATGTACAGATATTTGCAATTTATTTTAAAATGCATAGGAAAATCAACTGAATTGATGGATTAAATAGAGGGATGTTTTGGAACGAAAAGAAGTGGTGGCACATGGGCGTCCATTGTAAAATTCTTTCAACAGTTTGTTTGTGTTTGAAATGTTTTCATGATTTTTGGAGGAATCACGAATCACTGTTACCCCCAAATCTGAGAGTTTATTTCCTCCTTTTCTGTATTTGAGTATTTTATAAGCACTCACATTAGCTCCGCAATGTGAAAGTTCCTATTTTAACTCTCTCCAGAGAGCTAACTCAGAAGTGAAAAAGAAATTTAAAGCTAATTTTTTTTTTTTTTATTGTTGGGGATTCATTGAGGGTACAAGAAACCATGTTACACTGGTTGCATTTGTTGGGTAAAGTCCCTCTTACAATCGTGTTTTGCCCCCAAAAGGTGTGGCACACACCAAGGCCCCCAGACCCCACCCCCTTCTCTCCTTTCCTCTCTCTGCTCTTCCTTTCCCCACCCCTCCCTCATTCTTTCTCTCTCTGCTCTCCCCTTCCCTCACCCCCACCGTGTCAACAATTGTCATTAATTGTCCTCATATCAAACGTGAGTACATGAGATTCATGCTTCTCCATTCTTGATATGCTGTACTAAGAATAATGTGTTCCACTTCCATCCAGGTTCATACAAAGGCTGTAAAGTCTCCATTTTTTTTAATGGCTGAATAGTATTCCATAGTGTACATATACCATAGTTTGTTAATCCATTCCTGGATTGGTGGGCATTTAGGTTGTTTCCGCATTTTGGCGATCGTAAACTGAGCTGCAATAAACAGTCTAGTGCAAGTGTCCTTATGATAAAAGGATTTTTTTCCTTCTGGGTAGATGCCTAGTAATGGGATTGCAGGATCAAATGGGAGGTCTAGCTTGAGTTCTTTGAG
>CAUYRH010038429.1:0-27588 GCA_963574655.1 Perodicticus potto | reverse complement strand
GGATCAAAATTGTTCTCACAAAGTAATGAGAAAGTCTCTTGAATGTTATCACAATCAGGTTGATGAAAATATCTCTGATTGTATCTGAAGCCCGTACACTGTACCCCATGACTGAATTATTGTACACAGATACGATTTAATAAAAAAAAAGAAAAGAAAAAAAAAAAAAAAACAAGACCACAATAGAAGATTTACATGATATAGATTTAGCGTTTTCAAGACCTGGTTTTCTCCACCAAAAATGGAGCATGACCCCAAACTG
Organism: Perodicticus potto; assembly: GCA_963574655.1. Taxonomy (NCBI): domain Eukaryota; kingdom Metazoa; phylum Chordata; class Mammalia; order Primates; family Lorisidae; genus Perodicticus; species Perodicticus potto. Next base: position 27,326 of record CAUYRH010038429.1, on the reverse strand, counting down.
AGAATGATCCCCTGTGTGGGACCAAGGCATACTTTCTAATGTGGAGAAGTTACAAGGAAGTTGTAAGGAACCCAAACAGAAATGAATGGAGCCTGAGACTGCCATGGCAGTGTTCAGGAGGCAAAGATGTGCTCTTTCCATGACAAGCTGCGAGTTATTATTTGTAGAGGGCAAATAATAGTTAGTTTTTAAAAAATCACACATAGTTATGTGTATGCAAAAGCAATGCAGTCAGCTCTAGACCTGGACCTCACAGGAGAATCTCCTCCCTCACTCATGAATCTGGGGTTTAAGAAACCCCCCCCACCACTCAGCTAACCTACAAGACTATTGCCTTTTAACTACGGTTAAAATAATTCATCATTCACCTTTATTGTATTTTCCAGAGTAACTGGACATAAAAGCTTAAAGCTGTAAGAACAGACTGGAGCAAATGGAAAACCATTTTCTAATGAAAGGTGTTTCTTGAAACAGACATATATGTTAGAGACCAAGCAGACGATAGCCTACAACAGGCATTGGATTGGTTTGAATCTTTCTTGAAATGAAATACACAGTTTTCCTACATTGTCGTCATCAGGGTTTTCTTTTAGGAATTTTTTTTTAAAGCTAAACTTTGTGGGAGAATCTTAACTGGAATAATACAAAATTGCTCTCTTAATTCTTTCTATGACACCAAACACAGATTCTAAGAAATCATAAACCAGAGCATTTGCTGTCTGCTTATTAACTGCTGTCTATCTTTCAATCCAGTAATGGTAATACTGTCAAATCTTACTGAGTTGTCAGGCACTATGCTAAGCCCACGTCCGGGATCTCCATTAATCCTGTAACAACCCTCTGAGCTTATTACTCCCATTTTACAGGTTGAGGCAGTGGGTCACACTGGGGGCAGGTGATAGATAGGATTTGAATGCAGATTTTCCTGATTTCCCCGTCCACGGTTTTAGAAGGAAGCACCAAAGAGGGACACTTTTATATCCCTAGACTTGTATAAAGATCGAGCATATTCTAGAGGCAGCAGTGTACCCACAAGCACTTCCCATTTTGCTCCCCACCAGTGCCCATAAAAATGCTTTAATAATTAGTAACACTTTATTTTCTTTTTAGGTATTCCAGGTCTGTTGCTTTCTTTGGGCACCACAAATACAGAGTCTGGACAGAAATTGTTTGAATGTTAATAGCCACATGTGCCTAAAAGTTTGGGGAACAGACATGGGAAAGGGTGAAGCAGAAGGACATTTGGCTGGAGAACAACAGTCGTGGATGAAAATGCAGGATGGAGATGTGCAAAGTGGATTGTGGCAATTTCTTCTCTTCTGTTTTCTGCCGAAACCACTGACGAGAAAACAAAAGTTTCTACTTCTTGCAAAAACAGTGGAGAATAAAGAAACAGCTAGAAGGGAACCTTAGGGATTCTCCGGTATAAATAAAGACATCATAGATAAGAATGTGATTTTATGTTTTCTTCAGGCGCAATTAAAGCTAATGACAGGGTCTCTACTCCTAAGCACCAAGGAATTAGTAATACCTGGTAGCCTAGGGGCTTTTGATACCCAAACTACTACAAACGAAAAGAAGATGTTCAAGTTTTATTGAAAGCACGGAAGGAAACGAGAGGTAGAATCAAAATTGGCAATTATTAATACCTACGTGTACTAGGTGTTTATAATTTTGATATCATTTTTAAAATACCACTCTTAAGGGTATCATTAAATATGTTATACAAGTCATCAGTTATTAGTAATCCTCCTCGATTAATGCTTTGCTATGTTAATAGAGTTGTTTATTTTTCACAGGAAATAAATACTCGAGTTATCACAGGCTGTATTTTGAAATTTGGTTATCTATGTCTTCGAGGAACTTTGGCATTTACACTGTACATCTCTTATCCTTCACCCTTACTGATATGTATTTTTTCTTGTGGGTAAGACTTATAAGCCCCAGAATCGCATTGGGCATCGTTAATCAAGGTCTGTTATTAATCCCTCTACAGACAGATGTATTTAGGAATGATTTGCACAGCACATGGTGCTCTACATTCTTCACGAGAGAGAAGGATCTAGAAATGTCCACGTGCATGACATTGAAGTAAGAAAGCCAACTCGCAGGTCCGTAGATAAAATGCCCAAGGTAAAACTTTACCAGCTGAGTATGCACAAACTCTTACAGTCACATATGGAACTTTTAGATTAAAGAAAGATTAATTCCTTCATTAGGTCATAGATGTTGCTCATTGAGATTTCATCTGAGAAAATTTCTCACTAATATGTTACTGAACAAGTCATGATTTTGGCCCCTAGGCTGTGTCTCTTGACGTGGGTGATGCAGACTAACCACAACTTTGACGAATCAAAGGAAAACTAGATTTTTATCATCACATCACATACGAGCTGTAAGCCATTTCTAAATTCAAAACAGTTCACATCAATTAGAGGAATCTTGCCGATGTGGAGGGGGACCCACTTCTGAGTTGCTGATACCTGTGGGTCTGTGAGCATAAAAAGCATGGGCTTTATGTCTAAGTCCCATTCAGGGGCTGATGTGTATTCCCACAACAGCTGGGCAGGGCTGTTGACAAAGGTCTGGAATAAGGTTAGAAATCTCAGCCCTGCCAATTACTAGCGATGGGATCTTAGCAAATGAGTTAATCTCACTAAATTTCTGTTCCTTTTTTTCTTTTATTTTAAACATGTAGCACTGAGAAAATAGTACCTACTCTGTGCAATTCAAAGAACTGTTTGTACATTACATGAAAATGTATGTGAAGGTTTTCAGAAAGCTGAAAATCAGATATGCACTGGGCTTCACGGTTAACCTGCCTTGAGAATAAAGATTAGGTTTTGTAACATGGCCTCCAGTGCCCTACACCATGTAGCCCCATCCCTTGTCCCCTGCCTCATTTTCCTCCCTATTTAGTCATATCCCCTCTGGTCCAGTAACATGAATCAAGTCATTTTCTCCCATATGACAACATTGCAGAGCACGTTATTAGGTTTCACATGCATATCTGATGAGGTATCATTTGATCACTGTACTCCTTGTAGGCTTGGAGGCAGAGAGTATACTTGTCCCTAAGTAACAGTGAAGAGTGAAAATAAATGAATTGCATAAATTCAACACAAATAGTAACTGCTGGAGCCAGCATGTGGGCCAAGATCCAGCTCTTAGGGCCATCTCATGTAGCAAGTTTCTGCACATCTCTCTGGATTAGGAGGTAACCAATTTAGGAGGTAACCCCTGGAGGGCAGAATACTCCCTCCTTGCCTCCACGCTATCTGGTACAGAGCTTTAGACAAAGTATAAATAAATAAAATTGAGTGATACATAAGTGTACTTGTGAGAGCTGAGAGAGAGTCAGGTTTTCTTCTAAGGGCACAGGGGCTCATGGAAGTGCAGGTGTTATGGCCTGAATTGTGTCCCTCCCTTTCCTGTCCACATTCATATGTTGAAGCCCTAACTCCCAATGTGATTGTATTGGGAGATGGAGCTTTAGGAGGTAATTAAGGTTAAGTTTGGTAATTTAGGAGGTAAAGAAAGTTAAATTTAGGAGATAAGTTATAGTAAATAAGGTTAAGTTAAGATTAACTAATGTTAAAAATTTATGGGTGGACCCCTAATCCTGACAGGATTGGTGGCCTTTTAAGAAGAGGGAGAGAAAAATCTTTTCCCTTTACAAAGTGTGCAGCAGCTGTCTGCAAACCAGGAAGAGAGCCCTCTCCAGAAATCGACCATGCCGGCACTCTGATCTTGAACTTCCAGCCTCTGGAACAGAAGTTTCTGTTTTTAAGCCACCCTGTCCCATGATTGTTATGGCAGCATGAGAAGACTCATATATAGGGGTATTGTGGACTAAGTCTGGCACTCCTTGGGGGTTTAATGACTTGCTTCCTCATTGCTGATAATATTTGCTTCATCAATGTTATAAAAGAGCATGGCACAAATGACCTTTAGAATATTCTGAAGAGGTTCTACTTCTGGCACGTGCTCAGGAGGTGTGGGACAGCTCTACCCACATTAACTATTACTCAAAGATCCAAAAAGAAGTTTTAAGAAAATTTAAAAATACATTGAACTAGATGAAAAGGAAAATACAATATATCAAAATTTGTGGAACACAGCTAAGGCACTGCTGAAAGGGAAATTTATAGCACCAAATGTTTACATTAGCAAAGAACAAAATTCTCGAATTGATAACTTAGGTTCCCAAATCAAGAAACTAGAGAAAAGCAACATAAACCTACAGCAAGCAAAAAAGAAAAAAAAAAAGACAAAAGACATAGTAAATACAAGGAGCCCATGAAATTAAAAACAGAAAGATAATAGAATAATTCAGTTTTAAAAAGAGTGATTTCTTTGAGAAGGTCAATAAAATTAACAAACCTCTAGTAAGAATCACAAAGGGAAAAAAGGGAAGATGAAAATTGGCAATATGAGAAAGAAAACTAGGAAATGAGGGATACTACAGGCTCTTCCAACATCAGAAAGATAATAAGGGAATATTATAAACAATTCTATGTGTACAAATTTAACAAATTAGATAAAATGGGCCAATTCCTTGAAAAACACATACTATCACAATTCACACAATAGAAGATAATTTGAACATCCCTATAACTGTTAAGAAAATTAAATTTGCCATTTAAAAACTCCCCATAAAGAAATCTCCAGCCCCAGATGGTTTTATTGGAGAACTCCACCAAACATTTAATGAATCGACAACAATTCTATACAATGTCTTCCAGAAATAAAAGAGGTATAACTTTCCAAATTTTTTTTTTAAGGTAAGTTCTCACTATATTGTCCAGGCTGGACTGCAGTGGCTATTCACAGGTGTGATCATGGTGACTACAGCCTTAAACTCCTGGGCTCTGGAAATCTTCCTGCCCCAGCCTCTCCAGTTGCTCCAGTCTCTTCCTCCTTGGGACTTGCATCACTATGCCAGCTTCAAATACATTTTATGAAGCTAATATTACTCTGATATCAAAATCAGACAGGGACAATATAGAACAATAGCAAAACTACAGATCAATATCCCTCCTGAATGTAGATATGAACATGCTTAATAAAATATTGCCAAATAGAATTCAGACATATATAAAAAGAATTATATAACATGATCAACTGGGTTTTAATTCTGGTCCGGAAGGCCAGTTCAATATTTAAAAAATCAATAAATATAATGCAATATATTGATCAAGAAGAAAGATCTCATAACCATATCAATTGATGAAGAAAAAGCAATAGATAAATTCAATACCCCTTCATGATAAAATTCTCAGAAAGGAAGGTAGACAGAGAAACTTCCTGAACTTGATAAAAGAAATCTAGAAATAAAACCCTGTAGCTAACATCATATTTAATAATAAGAGACTGACTTATTATTAATCCCTAAGATTAAAAGCAAGATGTCCACTCTAACCACTGCTATTCAATATAGTACTGGAAATCAGGGTACTAAGGCAAAATTAAATAAACATAAATAAAAAGTATGTGTATAAAAAAAGAAAATCAAACTGTCCCTATTTTCAGATGGCATAGTTGTCTGGACAGAAATCCCTCAAAACCAATAAAAAAAACTTTTATAATAAGTAAACTCAGCAAGGTTGCAGGGTACAATACCTATACACAAAAATGAACTGTATTTCTGTATACTAGTCGTGAACATATTAATTGCATTAAAATTAAAAATTCAAGGCCAGGTATAGTGGCTCACGCCTGTAATCCTAGCACTCTGGGAGGCCGAGGCAGGTAGATTGCTTGTGCTTAGGAGTTTGAGACCAGCTTGAGCAAGAGCAAGACCCCATCTCTAAAAATAGCCAGGCATTGTGGTGGACACCTCTAGTCCCAGCTATTCAGGAGGCTGAGGAAAGAGAATCACTTGAGCCCAAAAGTAGTTTGAGGTTGCTGTGAGCTGTGATGCCACAGCACTCTACCGAGGGTGACAAAATGAGACTCTGTTTCAATATATGTATATATATAAATATAATACCATTTTTAATTACTTAAAAAATAAATAAACTTAGGTATAAATTTAACAAAACCTGTTGGGGATTTGTATGCTGAAAACTATAAAACACAGATGAAAGGAATAAAAGAAGATTTAAATAAACAGAGTTCATAGATTGGAATCTCACTATGGTAAAGCTGTCAGTTTCCCCAGAACTGATATACAGGTTTGTAACAGGAAGGATAATAACCACTCAACTGAAATCTGTAAATGTTCCCTCTATTTTTGAAAAGGGATTCTTTGCAGAGGTTATTAAATTAAGGACCTTGCCAAGGGGAGATTATTCTAGATTTTCCAGATGTCCTTATGAGAGAGAAGTGGTGGCGATTACACACATGCAGAAAATGTGATGTAAAGACAGAGACAGAGATTGGAATGATGTGGTCAAGAAATGCCAGCAGCTACCAGAAGCTGGAGGAAGCAAGGAAAGGATTCTCTGCTGGAGTGTCCTGAGGGGAGGATTGGAATTTCTGGCGCCTAGAATACTGAGAGACTACATTCTGTCGTTTTAAGCCGCAGAGGTTGTGGTAATTTGCTAAAGCAGCCACAGAAACTAACACAAGGTTTAGCACAATTCCTATCAAAATCTCAGGGAAAATTTGGAGATACACACAAAATTGTTCTCAAATACACACACACACACACACAGAGAGAGAGAACAGAAAGAGGAAATAAAATAGCTAAAGCTAAAACACTTTAGGGAAGAAAAAAGGGAATACAATGGGAACAATCATTCTACTTGATTTCGAGATATCATATAGCAATGATGATAGAAATGTGTGGTGGTGGTGGGCGGACATACCCATAGATCAATGGAACAGACCAAGAGTGCAGAACAGACCCACACAAATACGCCCACATTCCTGATAAAAGTGCCAAAACAATTCAAAGGAGCAGGGATAGCTTTTATAATAAATGCTCTTAGGGCAAATGGACATCCACGGGGGGTGGGGGGGGGTGGGAGTTGGGGGCTGGGGGGGAGTGAGTAAAAGAAGGGTTCTGATATTTTTGCCATAGGTCTTTCCCCTAATATAAAAATTAACTCAAAATGAACCATGGACTTAAATTCACGATGTAGAACTAAAACATTCCTAGGAAAACATAGGAGAAATTTGGGGAAAGAAAGGCAAGGTAAAGACGTCTTAGATGACATCAAAAGAATTATCTATGAAAGAAATTGGATTTTATCAACGGTCTTTTGCTTTGTAAAAAGACTTTTTTTTTTTTTTTTTTTTTTTTGAGACAGTTTCTCACGATGTCACCCTGGGTAGAGTGCTGTGGAGTTACAGCTCACAGCAACCTTCAACTCCTGGGCTTAAGCGATTCTCTTACCTCAGCCTCCCAAATAGCTGGCACTACAGGTGCCCACCACAATGCCCACCTATTTTTTTGTTGTAGTTGTCATTGTTGTTTAGCAGGCCCAGGCCAGGCTCAAATCTGCCACCCTCAGTGTATGTGGCTATCGCCGTAACCACTGTGCTACAGGCCAAAAAAAGATGCTTTTAAAAGCATGAAAAAATATAATAAGAGACTGGGAAAAAGTATTTGCAAACCACATTTCTGAGAAAAGATTAGCATATATAACGAACCCAAACTCACCCATTAAAAATAAAAAATTCAATTAGTCGCAGAAAAGCATGTGAAAGATGTTAACCATCATTAACTATTAGGGAAATGCAGATTAAATTCACATGGAGACACCACTGCACACCTACTAGAATGACTGAAATAAAAAAGTGACAACACCAAGTAGTGGAAAGGATTTGGACAAACTGCATCATTCCTACATTGCTGGTGGGAATATGAAATGATACAGCCCTTCTGGGAAATGGTTTGGCAGCTTTTTTTCTAAAACTAAACATGCTATTAACACAGGACTTGGCATATTGCATTCCTGGAGAGTTGTCCAGAGAAATGAAGGTGTATTCACATAAAAACCTGCGCACGGATGTTCAGAGGAGTTTTATTCAGAATAGCCCCAAACTGGAAATCCAGATGTTCTTCAGTGGGTGAACAGTTAAACTTCAGTACATCTATACCATGGAATACTACCCAGCCATAAAAGGAATACAGTGTTGATACATGAGAAAACTTAGATGAATTTCTAGGAATTTATGGTGGGTGAGAAAAGGCAAATCCCAAAATTTAAGGTATGATTTTATTTGTATAGCATTCCTGAAAACACAAAATTATAGGTGTGGGGAAAATATGAGTCAGTTCCAGAGATTAAGGAAGGCTAACAGTGGAGGGAAGTGTGAATATGAAAAGGAAATGTGAAGGATCTTGGTGGTGCTGGAAGTGTTCTTCATCCCACCTCTATCAATGTCAATGTCCTAGTTATGATATTACACTTAAGTTTTTCAAAATGTTACCATTGATAGAAACTGGGTAAAATAAAATCTACTTTAGAACTTCATGTGTATATATAAATGATCTCAAAATGAAAATTTTATTTTAAATATTTATAGTTACTACTAAAATATAAACAATTATGAAAACCTCATAAATCCAACATAGGATTTTGAAATAAACTTGGAAAAAAAAAAATCAACGACCATGTCATCATAAATGATCTCAAAATGAAAAGTTTATTTAAAATATTTATAGTTACTACTAAAACATAAACAATTATGAAAACCTCATAAATCCAACATAGGATTTTGAAATAAACTTGGAAAAAAAAATCAATGACCATGTCAATTAAGTAAGTGCAGAAACCTCATGTTCAAGTCAGAGCCAGGTAGAGGTCTGGGAAACCTGTTCTTCTTCATTGGCTCCATTCTCCCTAACAGGGTGCCTTAGACTTGATACTTAGAGGGCTAGGCTGACTGTTTCTGGCATCTCGACAATGATGGAAGGTGGGTGCCGGAAGCTGGGGCAGTGGAACTTGCTAACAGAAGGAAGAACAGAACTTGCTAATAGAGGGAAGCTCTATGTCTCAGCTTTCTCACCTGTGATACAGAGACATAATAATGTCTACCATGCTGGGTTATCGTGAAGTTGAAATGAGATCCTGCCCCAAAGGACCCAGAACCTGACAGTACCTCAATATGCAGCAATGTCTACCAATATCAACACTCAATGATTAGTGATTATAATACTCCTACCCAGAAGGATGCTGTGGATTGGGTGGAGATAATATTGTTGAGAGCAGGATATCAAGTGTCAGGGAACTTGTTTGTGACAATGGGGAGAGGGATTCAGATGATGGCTGTGGCAGGGGCTGGGTCCTTACCAGGGTATCCTCCTTTCTCTTTCTGCCTGCCTCTGAGTCCTCCCCTAGCTTTCCAGGTGACTGCTCTTGGTTTTCCCCACTGAGCATCTGTCAGTTTCATGCCCTGTCAATTTCCCTGCTCTCCTGTGGTCTGCAGTGGGCTGTAGAGGATTAGCATAGTTGGGGAGGAACCCTGGCACCCCTCTTATTAGCTAGTGACCTCAGACAAGTCTCTTCCCCTGAGCCACGTATGTTTTATATGGTGTGTGTGTATATATACACACACACCATATATATGGTTTTTTTACCCATATAAAAATGCAGACAATAAGCCTACTTACACAGGTGGTTCCAAGAGTTGACCCAGCTGGTGAGAGGGTTATCCACAGCCTCTGGTGTGCACTACGTGTGGACTGCATGCTTGCTCCTGCTTGCCTTTGAAAGGAATGCCAGCTTCTTAAAGCAGATAGGGTTTCCATGTGGATACAAGGTGAATTGGAAAGTAGCTGAGATTATAGTCTTGCCTACAAAAGCACTCTAATTCTGACCTTATTGTAGAAGACCTTATGCCAACGGAAATCCAGTCTTAACCCAAATTTCAGGGCTGTTTACAAGGCTCACTCTATTTAATCACTCCCCAGAAGGGGATTCAGAACCTGAACAGAGGACAGAGTTGTTCATCTTCTGAGTCACTTGAGGATACCTTCATTAAGAGATCAGAAATGAAACCACCTCAGTAGGCTGTTCTAGAGGGTCCCTCTCCTAGAAACCCTGCCATGTCCCTGCACAGCTGAGAAACACCTTTACTAGCAGAGCTCTCTGTCCATCACTGCTGCCAGTTCCACCTGCAGAAAGGGACCCTCTACACTTTAAAGAAAATGTATTTCAGAGCCTTATACATTTCTTTCTTTCATATATCTCCTGCCACATGCCACTAAGTATTTGAAGCTTACAAGGATTTGTGTTCTAAAATAAAAACTATAAATAATTTAAATAAATCAAGACCAGAGAGAATATCTTTAGAATGGAAAATCAAGATCAGCGAAAAGTTACAATGCCAGGTATGCAAGCCATAGGCTTCTGTGGTGACAAAAGTTGTGCAGAGGATGTGACTCTGAGTTTCCTGGAAGCCAAAGTGAAGAGAAAAAAATGGGACACCCAAATCAGTGAACACAAGGAAAATACTCACTTGTTTTCCAGGGAAGCAAAACTCTTGCTGCTAATCTACAAGAAGTTTCTTTTGTGTGTCTTTACATAGGGAATAAGGAGTGCTGTAGTGAACAACCTCTTCAACAATTTCCTGTGAAAGTTCAGGTCTAGGGTTTGTACAGTTTCATCCACGTATTATCCGTAAATAATGCTGTCTTGGCACTTTCAGGGAACCAGATCTGATATATTGGGCCTTGATCTTCAATTTAGAAATAAAATATATTTTAATCACTTAAAGTTTTTTAAAAATATTGTAGAAGGTTAGGAAGAGAAAGCACATCATCTGACTCTGAATTAGATGGGGGGGGATGGGGCAGAGGTTCTAGATCCCCCTTTATCCCTGTGATTCTGTATGATAAGATGAACATCTGACAGATCCTCAAACATTCATTCCCCCAACAAATAACTATTAAGCATCCCCTATGTGCCAGGTATGTACTCAACACCAGGAAATTAGTTTTAAAAGTATATCTATGTCCTTTTGGGCTTATCACTGGTGGAGGAGGAAAAATATTAGGGAAGTAATTGCCAGAATAGATGCTATTACCCATGTCTATGATGTTAAGTCCTAGGTATTATGGAGGGATCAAGATGGGGTATTGATTAGGCTGGTGGTCAGGAAAGCCAACCTGAGAAATAGACATTTCAGCTGAGATCTAAAGGATGACTAGGAAGCAGCTGGGGAAAGAGTCTTATAAATAGGAAGAAGAGCATGTATGAAGCCCGGTGAAAGAGGTGTTAGAACATTCCAGAAACAGGAGACGTTAGAACATTCCAGAAGCTCAGAGCAGTATGGTGAGCAGGGGAGGATCGATGGCTGTGAATTGGGGCTATGGAAGGAAGCAGTGCTCTTCATTTAAGAGCCTAGCAAGCTTTGCCAAGGATTTGTATTTGATCCTAAAATAAATAGGCACACATCAGCAGGTTTTAAGCAAAGGAATTACAATGTCAGCTCACAGGTCTGAGATCACCAGCTGCAAAGTAAACAAGAGGATGGGAGGAAAGCAAGAGTAGAGTTAGGGAAACCACAGTCTTCCTAGGATTATGTTATTTTGGGGGTAAGAGTCTTAACTAGAAAAGATGACCACAGTAGATGATGCTAAAAACCAGCCTAATGGTCTACAAGTTAAGCACTACAAGTACGGTACATGGTGAATCACATCTGCTGACTGCAGTAGCCCCTGGGAAAGGCAGGGGCCCTGAAACAGACACTAATAACAATGCAAAGTCATTCATGCTTTTATTGTTCAATTATAATGAGTCCACTCATCTTGGTAATAATAATAATGATGTGTTTGAATAACATAATTGCTTAATAGCCATTCCTTACCACCACCACCACCACCCCTACCATTAGGACAAAACTGAAATAATTTAGAGTATTTATCATTCTAAAAGAGCCATTAAAAAATTGATTTTCTCTTCTTATAGCTTTTAACGAGAAAATTATATATAGAATGTAATTATTTCTGTGGCTTCAAAGGGGACACTTCATTTAGGATGGCAAAATCTACACGGGTTATTCCTTCAGGAAAATCCCTTTATATTGTGAACTAACATATAATCTTTCCTAAAATCTCTCCCTTCAATGACTGGACCCACTCTTGGCCAAATGGATCCCTAAAACTGAGTTGCTAGCCGTGAGAAAGGAGATCAGACACATCTCATCATATTCCTCTTGCTTTCTTAGTGATGTCCTTTGTGATTCAGTAATAGGCCTAAGGCTGTGCAAGACACACATTGGGGTCGTCGACATACATAAAAAACCACTAGGGTCTGGGCAAGGATCAAGTAGTTTGTCTCTGATTAACAGACCTTTCTTTATCTCAGCATTCCTTTTCCCTGATTTCTGGTTTGTTAGACACAGCCTAACTCTTTCAGCTAAAGAATCTTCAAACCCATCTGTAACCTGTGGGCCTCCCTTTGAGATGTCCCACCTTTGCAGGCCAAACCAATGTATGCCCTCCATGTATTGATTTATGATTTTACCTATAATCCCTGCCTCCCTAAAATGTATAAAGCCAAATTGTAACCCTACCACCTCCAGTTCTCTTGCTAAAGGCTTCTTGGGTGTGGCTCTGGATCATGGAACACAGATATGGCTCAGAGTAAATTTTTTTACAGAGTATGGCTTCGTTTCTGGAAACAAGATCAACAGAATCTTTCTCCCTGGAATTCCAGTAGTCTTTGGGCCTCGGTTTTGTCATCTCTAGTGGAGGATCACACTCATTTGTGGTTCCTAAACCCAGGTATACATCAGAAAGAACTAGAAAGCTTCTTAAAAACTGTGGGCCCCATCCATGACTCCATGGGTGTGGAGCCTGAATCACATTCTAAGGTGCTCCCAGTAATCCTAATGATCATTTGTGACTGTGAACCACTGGCTTGGATAAGTTCTCCGGTTCCTTCTGTCTTCAAAAGTCTAACGCCCTGCTATTCAATGCTGTACACCTGGGAGCTTATGAGACATACAAATCTCAATCCCTACCCCAGACCTGCTGCAACAGCATCTACTTTCACAACAAGAGTCCCTGGAGATTTGAATGCACATTAAAACTTGGGAAGCTCTAGTCTAAGACTCTACTTTGACATGTGCACTTCATTTCTTACAGTTTAGGAACACTTGGCAGCTGGGGAAGAAACCAACTTTCTAGCAGTTGTACAGTAACTCAGCGGCTGAGCCTCGAATGCAATTCAGTTGTCCTTTATCAGCAAGGACACAATGCCTCTCTCGAAGCCATAAATAAGCTCAGAGAAAAGAAGCCGAATCAGCAAAGGTAAATCAAGTCCTGAATTGTGCTGGCTCATGCATATATTGGGAGACAAACAAAAAGGGAAGCATTAAAATCTCGTGCATATTTCTTTAAAATGTATAAATAGTAGATAATCAGAGGTTGACTTCAAATCTGGGTCTGCATAAATTTCTTCTGTGGTATTGTATATCCTCCTCCCTTTCAACTTCCTTTTCACTGGGTCCTTCTCATCCTGGGCCTTCTGCAGTTTCTCTTCTGTCTCACACTTGAATCTCACCCTTTCAGCCCTTCTTTAGAAAAGAATAAAGCAAAACAAAATAAGCAATGGCAAAAACCTATTGTCATTTCTTCCTTTAGTACCATCTCTCTCTCTCTACTTACATTCAAACTCAATTTGCCTACTGTCTTTAGGAATTTTTTCAGTGACATCCACTTAGTCATTCATTCAACTAATATTTATTAAGCACCTACTTAATTTGATATGCCAAGTATTCTACTAGGTGAGATTAAATTCAACTTGTTCTTTTCCTCTGGGAGTTGACAGTTTTGAGAGATTTTGACTTTAGGAATGATAATAACTAATAGAAAGTGACAAGTGAAGATTTAAAAAAGACAAAGAGAAAATCATGTGGGGTGGAAGGCAAAGGAGAGCATCTCTACAATATAGGTTTCTTGGGGATTATAGTGGTTTGAGATGTGCATTGAAATGTGAAAATGATATGGGTAGGTGTTCAAGTTTCCTGGGCAGGCAGTGGAAAGAAATACACATCCCCAGCAAAGAGAACAGCACTTGCCAAGGCAAAGTGGCTACCATATTATAATATCTGTCGATCTTTGAATACAGCAAAGTTGACTTGAGTGACTCCTGCACAAAGTTAAAATACTTTTAAAAAATGTCAAAATGATTGTGAAGGTTTTTAAAAATTTTAGGCAAAGCAACTTGAATTTTATTCTATAAGCAAGGGGAGTCAACAACAACTTTCTCAACGGAGGTATGACACAACCAACAGGAAGCTTCATAAAGAGAATCTCAGACTAAAAACTCAGAGGAAGGGCAAAACAGTGAAGACTTGAGGTAAAAGTGGGCAGAGAGGAGGGTGGGGCGGGCACCAGTGGTGTCACAGTGATAAGAGATGCATCTGGCATCTGACCAGCTTGCAGTTCACCAAGGATTTGCAAAGAAGAGAAAGATGTAAAAATAATCATAAAAGTTTGCATCTGGATGTCTGCAAGTATGACAGTACTAATTAGAGAACCAAGAAAGCCATTTTGAATTAAGGCAATACATTCAGTTTGAGTGTCTTCAAACTGAGATGCCGGCAGGAATTCAGGAGGGAATGTCCAACAGGCAATTGGGAATTGAAAGAGATTCAAGCAGTGATTTGGGGATCAGAGGTAAGCATGGAGGCCAGGGGATTAAGAGGAGACAGGAGAGGAGAAGAAGGAAGAAGTCACACAGGGTATTGGGTATTCTAAAATTAGTATAACAGAGCTGAAGATTTTTTCTTATCTATCGACACCTCCCCACCACCAACCCATCCATCCTTCCCAAAGGCTTTCCCTGTCTCTCTGTCAAACCTCCCCATTCAGACAGGCCTGTTAATTCTCATCCTTTAGAGAGAACTTAAAGGTGCCACTTGAAGCATTGGGAAGAATACTAAGCTGATGACTGGGAGACACACATTCTAGTCTTGGATAATCCTGTTTCTTTGGCCTTGAGTTTGTATCCAATGTGGAGGAGAGGTGTAGACCAAAAGTTCCAGAGTCTAACTCTGAGTCTTCCACTGTGGCATGAAAGGGACTGTGAAGACCATAGGATGTCACCCCAAGAGGCTATACTTTCTCCTTTCCAATGCCAAATTGCCAGTCATTTCACACCTGTATCACTAAATTGTCTTGTCTGCTGCTTCAGCTAAGATAATTTCAAGTTTCTAATGGCTTCTCATTTTTTTCCATATCAAATCATAAAGTTGGGCTGTAATCTGCATAGGTTCCCATCCTTGGTTGGCTCCTATCTATTTCCTCTCATTTTCTGCCATGATTAGCAAAAATACCACCTCAAAGTTAAGTGATACAATTTTAAACTTTTATACATTTACACAGAACTATTTTCAGAAATAAATATCCAAGTAAAGTTATCATTTTAAATGACCTGAAATTCATGCAATATTCAAGAACTTCCTTTAGTTGAAGGAAACTCCAATATCTTTATGTCCCTCATTTGATTTGGTGCTGAAGTCCTGGCTTTGTTTAGGACAATGTAGACTTCTTGGGGGTAAACCTCCCTTCTCCCCTGTCATCCATAATCGTGGCTCTGTCTTACAGCTGAGACCCTCTTCTCTGAGCTGGATCAGGAAAATCAGATTCGGGAGGGGAGCAAAAAGGGGCACTCTAGTCATAAAAATCTAGCAGTTTCCTGGTATCTTTTAGTATTTTTCTTAGAGCTTCTTCCAGCTTTCTCTGTGGTTTAAGAATCACAGAAAGATTATAGCCAGTGTATCTTTGCAACACTAGAATAAATCCTATATTTATTTTCAAATTAAAGATTTTCCCCCCATTCTCCCAGGGAAGCAGGACCTTCTGCTTGTATGTAAGAATCCAATGGCTAGCCCATTATGTTTGCTGATCCTTTAGAGAAGTTTATACCCTTAGCAATCAGACATGCTCACTGACTCTGATTCAAATGGAAGACCTTACAAAAAAAGGCTCAACCTCTACTAGAGAAAATTTTCCAAAGGTGCTTATTCAAAATGTAAATTTTAAAAACAATTCTTGCATAAATAATTCCTTAAGTAGAAATTTAAAGTGGTTTCAGAAAATCAAGATTAATTCTTATGGTCCTGACTCGCTTGGTTCATTCCCCCAGGAATATCTAGTAAATATTCAGTGTATCTGGAGTTCATTGGTGTTGAGCACAAGGACTCCAGGCCAACCCCCAGGTGTTCGTTCTCCTGCAGGCCAACCCCCAGGTGTTCGTTCTCCTGCAGTCTCAGAAGCCCTGGAAACATCACAAAGCTGAGATTGCGTGGAAAGACTCAGGTCCAATTTGGGGGAACAGTGAACTAAAAAAGAAGCCCTTAGTTTTTGCTCTTTTTGCTCAATTTTTGTAATATTGTTACTACCACCAGGTGCTAGTAGGTAAGTACATCCACGGGAAAGGTGGAGTTATCAAAGTGTAAAGGCTCAGTTTCAAGAAATTACCAAAACAACCTCTATTTCATGAGTCTAAAAATCTTAATTAAATGAGATCAATATTACACATAGAACAAAACTAAAAATACAAATATAAACGAAGTGTTTTTCCTTATGGGAACAGTCAGAATGTGTGTGTGGTTGCATTCAGTTGTCTTAATACAAACTGCAGATTAATGTGGCTTTTTCCACGTAAGACACAATGGTCAGCTTGGTCACTGTCTTGCATTTTCACCCACATTTTTCTTACTCTGAGGAAAGGGAAGCCTCACATGCAAGTTTTAAATTCCAAATACTTTTATGGTATCAGTTTCACGAAAAGAATAAACCCTGCTCATCATAAAATTAGTGATATAATGGACATTGGTGGCTCAAAAGGAGGTAAGGAGGAGCGAAGATGGGAGGGGATGACGGCTGAAAAATTATCTGTGGGTTACAAAGTGCATTATTTGGGTGATGGGTACAAAAGTCCAGACTTCACCACTCTATGATAGATACACATACTGTAATTCAACTTGTACCCCCTAATTCAATTAAAATTTTAAAAGGTGGGGGGGTGGGAATATAAAATGTAAAGACAGAAATGATTAATGCCAAGTTCAGTGGGAAAGGACAGGGAGACTTGGGAGGGGCATAGGCATTCATAACGCAGGGCAAGGCAGAGAGCTCATGTTCATTCATCATGTTAGTCTTTACAACTTTTTGAGTATCTAATATTTCATAGGATTAAAAAAATTAATCTGATAAGCAAAATTAGAATTCTCTCACTGAAAAAAAAATGAAAAAGAAAAAAGAAGAATTTTAGAGCTGAGTTTTTCTCACTTTACAGATGAAGAAATTGACACCAGATAAGTTGCATGATTTATCCAGAGTCAATGGATAAATTGAGTCAATGGAATGGACCAGGGCCCAGGGATTCTGATCCAGCCAGGCTTTGTCTCTACCCTTTGCCACAGCTGCTTCTATCCGGGAGCCTGTTATTCAACCCAGTGGTCAACCCTCAGCCCTCAGATACTCGTCGTTGGTGGTCAGCAGCTTCTATCCATGATTGATTGCTCCCACCCCACACTTCCTTCAGTTGACTTCCAGGACACAGGACACCCCTGGCTCCTCTCCTACCTCGCCATCTTCTCTTTAACAACCTTTGCTTATATCCCCCACTTGTTAGTGTTGGAGTCCCCTGGTTTCCAATTTTCCATGTCAAAATACAAATCATAAATCCACCTGTGCAAACTTGATCTACCCATACTCATTCCTAACCCCAGTTAATTGCAACTCCATTCTTCCAGGCTGAAACCATTGGACTCATTCTTGTTTCCTCTCTTCCTCTTGCCTTCCACATCTGAGTTATTGGCTCTACCTTAAAAATACATCTCACGTCAGACCACTTCTTACCATCTTCCCTGGCAGCATTAGGTTACCTTTTTTTCTTGCCTAGATTCTAAATGCATTCTGCACATCTACATGCCTCAGCCTTGTTGTGCAATAGTCCAGTGTCAACACAACAGCTAAATGGATCCTTTTAGGTCAGAGCATGTCACTGTTTACTTCATACCTGCTGAAGTTTTCCTTTTCTCTAAGAGCATAAGCAAAGTTCTTATGATGGTTTGCAAGACCCTTCCAGCCTGCCCCTAGAACCTCCTGGAACTCACCTCTCACCACCCTCCTCCTGGCTTACTCAGCTGTTGTCACACTGGCCTCCTTGATATTTCTGGAATATTCTAGGTATTCCTCTGTGCTAGCTACTCCCTTTGCCGGATGCTCTTTATGAAGATGACTGCATGGCTCATTATCTGACTTCCTTCAAGTCTTTGCTCAAATGCCTTCTCACACCAGGCCTTACTGACCACCCTTTCAAAAACTGCACTCAACCACTCCCGCCTTTTCTTGCTTTACTGTTCTTTATAGCACTTACTTACTTCTAACACTTTGTATTTATTTTATTTATTTATTTATTTACTTATTTATTTATTTATAGAGACAGAGTCTCACTTTATCGCCCTCAGTAGAGTACCATGGCATCACACAGCTCAAAGCAACCTCCAACTCCTGGGCTTAGATGATTCTCTTGCCTCAGCCTCCCAAGTAGCTGGGACTACAGGCGCCTGCCACAGGTTGCAGTTTGGCCGGGGCCGGGTTTGAACCTGCAACCCTCAGTATATGGGGCCGGCACCCTACTCATTGAGCCACAGGTGCCACCCAACACTTTGTATATTTTAATTACTTATTTTTTCTGTTTCTACAAGCATATACATGTCGGGAAAGAAGGGATTGATGTTGGTCATGCTCCTAATGGATCTACAGTTTGTACAGCAGTTCCTTGCACTGTTGGATTAGATAAACATGTATTTAGTAATTAGTTGTGGTATGAATGAGTGGATAAATGAATGAATGGCTCTCAGTCCGGTTTCCTTGGATGTGGTTTCTCTTCCAGTTTCACACTCTTCTGGGTATGGAAAAATCAGTTTTGAAACCACTGCTCCCAATAACGTAACTAACCTTGGAGAATTTGATGTAGCAATGAACTTCTATAATCATGTCTGTATTGGGGCATGGAAGTCTTATTTTTATTTCTTTGTTAAGTGCTATACTTAACAGTTCAGTTGAGCTGCCACCAGGCAGAAATGTGATCAGGAGCTCTGAGTCTCTCCTGCCTCTCCTCCTGACCCTCCACACTGCCCCAGGCCAGGCCCTCATAGTCTCTGGTTAGGTTAATCGCAGCTGCTTCCCAATTGGTTTCACGTTCTCAATCTTCCTCTCCTAATTTTCACCTAGCCTCTATCTCAGTACTCTGTGATCTCTTTAGAGGCCATCCTTTTTAATCACAGACACAGCATCACGATTTGAAGGTCTTTTTCTCACCTTACCTCAAGACAGCCTCTGAAGAAACCTCCAGGACCCCAGAAGCTGTAGAGCACTGCTTACTCCCCTGCTCAACCCAGGACACAAACTAGACTTAGATGCACCTCCTCACACAAACCATCAGTGGCTCCCTAGTGGCCAAAGAAGTGTTTCTTATACCTTGGCCATCCACATACCACCTTCGTGACTTTTTTCTTTATTATTGCCCCAATTCTGCACCTCCTTTACTATTAATCATTTGGTATTTTTCTTAAAATCAACTCAACTTTATAAACTTAGATTTTTTATAGTTTAGTGAATCTAAATCACTATTCTCACCACCTTAAGCTAAAAACCAATGTGTCATTCATTATGAATGGAAGAGAACATCACATTCAATATACAACTATCCAAATGACAAAGGTGGCTGTGTGTATCTATAAGCAGGCACCACACCACAGGGAACAGTGTCTGGAAGCGGAAACTCCAGCTCCTTTGCCTCACTGTTCAACACTTCCCAGGAAAAGGGAACTTCTTGCAGTTCTCCCTAGGCTGTTTAGCACCTCTGGGACTTTGCTCCTGCAGTTCCCTTTGCCTGGAATGCCCATAGAATTAAAATTTAGTTTTAAGTTTTCCAATTTTTTGTTAAATATATGATTTAAAAAGTCAAGGGTACTCTAGGCGTATGATAGAAAACAGCTGACCTTCCCTCTAATCCTGCCCCTCCCTTCCCCAAAGCATATGCTTTCAATTTGTTTTTTCATTTACAAGCAGTAAAAAATATATATCATAAAATTCACCATTTTAGCCAGTGTTAAGTGTAAAGTTCAGTGGCATTAAGTACATTCGCATTGGTGTGTAACCATCACCATCATCTATCTTCACAACGTTTTCTATCTTCCAAAAAACAAACTCTATACTCATTAATCACTAACTCCCTACTCCCTCAGTCCCCATGCACTGGCAACCACCATGCTACTTTCTGTCTCTTTGAATTTGATGACTCTGGGCACCTCATTTAAAAGGAATTATATGGTATTTGTCCTTTCGTGACTGGCTGATTGTCCTTTTCTTATTTAAGACTGGGAGATTTTCAAAGCTGATTGGCATCTCTGTGGGCATGGATGGGGGCTGTTGCCTTGTCAGCTTCATCAGAAGGTGACTGGGCTGGGAACTAAACCATGGAGTTACCAGATGCCACATTCACTCAGTGTAATGATCTCAGGCTTCATCTATGAGTAGCATGTGACACTCAATCCACTCCAGGACTTACTTTTGCCATTCTGATAGAACATCTCTTTCCCTCTCTCCTGAGATGGATCCTCTGTCTCCTGGCTCCCATGTTTTCCTTTTTCTTATTTCATTACCTCGTTTTGATTTATTACCTCATCTTCTAACATCTTTTTAAGAAAGGGTGCATAAGAGGCAAAAAGTTGGAGACTTCGCATGTATAAAGATATCTTTATTTTAATACCACATTTGAAGATAGTTTGGCTAGGTATGGAATTAATTGTAAGTTGGAAATTATTTTTCTTTGGGATTTTGAACACATTGATCAATTCACTTTTATATGTATCCCAGTATTGCAGATGTTAAGGCAGATGCTTTTCTGATTTTCTATTATTTGTATAATAGAGCTATTATGTGAGCTATAGTTTTCCCTGTGCAAGATTATGATCTTTCCTTACTCTCTAATGTTCTAAACTTTTTCTAAATAGTTTTTTCTAAATAGCAACTATGTGCTATTGTGAATAGTTTTTATAGTCTGACATTAAATCGTACTGACACTTTCTGAGGTGATAATTTCTCTATGTGTGTGTGTGTGTGTGTGTGTTTAAAGTGTATTCTTGGTCTCTGTATTGACTCTTAGACAACTGCCATAGCTCTTCAGTTTAACTTGCTTTTCAGTTTTGGTTACATCTATTTGAATTGCTATATCAAATGTCTGGTGACGTTTGTCCTTTCTTATTTAAGACTGGGAGATTTTCAAAGCTGTTGGCATCTCTGTGGGCATGGATGGGGGCTGTTGCCTTGTCAGCTTTATCGGAAGGTGACTGGGCTGGGAACTAACCCATGGAGTTACCAGATGCCACGCCAGTACCAGATCTGTTTCTTGGGCTTGCAGGTCTCCTCAAGAAATAACCTTCTTTTCCTCCTGAGTAGGGGGGCATAAGTCTATGTCCTGTAGCCTGGGAGATGAGAGCCTCTTTATTAAAAGGACTTGTTCTGTAAAATTTGGATTCAGTCAAAAGGCCACACTCTAGGATCCAGAAGGCCACATGTGGCCCCAAGGCTGCATGTTCCCTGCCCCTGGTAGGAAATCCCATTTTTCCTGATGCAGACACTTCCTCAGTCTCACAGGGGTTAGTACAGTGGACAGCCATGTCCTTACCTCTACTGGTTTTCTGAACTCTGTCCTTATATGCCACTTCAGGTTCCTCTGCTCTCCACTTTTGCCTTCCAACCCCTACATATGGCTTCCCCATGATCTATTTTCCTCCTTTACTAGCCCCCAGCTCAGATATGTTATTTCTGATATTTTTTCATGAACTTATAGTTGTTATATTTCACATAAGAAAAAAGTATATGCATAGAGCCCTAAATCTCTGCAGGGGACTGAGACCCTTTAGGAATGAAACTCCACATCCTTAGACCACAGGAAGGGGAGGGAGAAGAGCAAGTGCCTAATCCATGCCTCCCAGCATTTCAGACCCCTGGATTTACCAAGTAACAAGAGATTGAAGATGAGTATCAGGGGAGATTTTAGACTGAAGCAAGCCTTCGGTTATTACATACATAGTAGATGCTCTATTGATAGTCATCAAGGTGAACTGAACACACAGGTAGGGAGCAGCTATGTGGTTTCTCATGATTATAAGATATAGGGGTCACTGGATGTCTTGCTGCCCATCAGCAACTGACTTCCTATAACTTTTTGATGATGTGCTGCCTCCCCTCTATCAGGGCCTTTAGTTTCCAACCTAATCTTATTTAGCATGATTCTCTAAGACATGCTGAATACAGTTTCAGTTCTGTGTATTCTGGTATCTGGATATGTCTGACTCACTTAAGGGCTTTCATCCTGTGACAATAACCATACCCGATGAGGTCTCCACATTAACAATGCTTTAATGTTGTCTACCCCCTCAGGCTCTTTGGGTGATGATTCAACTAAAGGAAAAATGGGAAGTGAAAGTTTGCACCCTCTCCCCTTCTGACTCCAGTGCATTGCAATAGGGCTACTTTGAATGTGCTTGGCAAAAATTAGCTCTTAAAGATGCAACAGCTGCACAATGCTGATACTCTCCAGATGCAGCAAACGAATTAAATCATGCGATAATTCAATTGGAAAATTGGGTGTAATTATGGAGAATGCAGAGTCTGCTAGTCGCCTCACAGTGACTTGGAGTTCTTGAAACTATAGTGATGTGGGCTATTCAGGAACTGATATGGGTGTTTGCAGACATTTAAGCCCCCTTGCTGACACGGATGGCATTACCTAACTCTGTTAGTTAAGAGATATCTGAGTGCCACCAAAACATATCGTTCATCACATCAACGCTTTTCACCCTTCCTGACCCAGTAGTAGCTGTTCTTTTGAGTATCTGCTGGTTGAGAATATGCACAACAAGCAAAGGCTAACATCCATAAGGACTAGCAACTCAAGTACTAATCAAACTAGCTTAGGTAAGAGAACCATGAATCATTATACCTTAAACATTCCATTTTAACTAGGAAACACATACACCTATATTTGCATGCCAATCTTTGGATTTAAGGCTATGTTCAAGGTGTGTCCTTTGTGTTTTTTCTCCTTCTCACATTAAACATTGATGTAAGAGGGGAAAAGACCTTAAAAAGATTTGCAGAGCATTTCTAATAGCATCTTCTTAGAAATATTTATGCTTTTCTTGCCAAACTTTTGTAGCCATTTCATTCCCAATTTAAGGGCCTCTGTGCATGGCTGAGCCATTATGCCCAGCACAACTGGGAAAGGCACAATGCACAAGGCTGGCCTCAGAGCTGTGCAGGGACAACCTGCGACCTGTCCTCTGTGGCCCTGACTCATTCAGAAGCAACTTCTGTTTTAGTGGCTTGCCTTTATTGACTCTTTCCGAAGCATTTCAATTGAACTTTTTGTCTTGCATTGCGACTAAATTTTGTAATAACCATAAATATTTTTTAGAACAAATACAACAGGCTCTTGGGAAGCCAGCATCTTAACAGATAGCTGTAGAAGTGTGCATGCATACCAGGGAATAGCCTGGTAGCCTCAAATGTGCAGTCTGACATGGGCATCCATCAAGATTTTTTACAGAGGGAAGGAACATAGTGGGTTGGTACACATAAAGTAAGGTTAATTAAGAGAGCTTCTGCTCTCCTGTGAATTTAGTGATGCTCTTAAATGAATTTATATTTTATTCTTCACAATTAGAACTATATATTGTTTAAATAGCACCTAGAGATGTCAGATATTTTATCTTTTTAGTTCACAGATCAATTTCAAAATTCCTTATCATAACTCCAGGCATTATAATCTTCAGGTTAGAAACCCCTAGCTTAGGGTCTCCTGCCTATAATAAAGTAAAAAAAAGATTGAGGTTGGTTAATAAAATAAGAAGTTCTCTTTGCACAATGTGATTTAAGATTAAAGGGAAGGAGGGAGGGGAAAGATGGCCGACTGGAAGCAGCTTCCAACAGAGGCTCCTGTCCAAAAGGAAAGATAACCTCCAGAAACTGCCCAATTTACCTCAAGACTGGGAGCCCAGCCAGATAACTGCAGGTCACCTCTGCTGACACAAGCTGCGACTCCAAAAAACCAAGCTTCAGACAAAAATACTGAACTACAGTTTTCCACCATTCTGAATTTCCAGGACACCCTTCCCCCGTTACCTGACTCACCAGAAGCCTGACCTCTGCTGCAACTGAGGAAGGAGGAATTGAGCAGCGAACACCCTCCCTGTCTGCTGGACCAGGCCGCCTGCCAGGTAAAAGACTCCAGGGCCCCACCAACCCCCCACCACCCCCCAGGACAGGAAGTCCACCAGGAGCCGGGCTCCACTCCACCCTCTGCTGAGCCCACCACCCGCCGGCCAGGGACTCTGCAGAGACCCCTGTGTGGCTCCGATCAGTGACCCATGGGCCTGAGCCCACTGCCCGGAGTGGCCAGGAACTTGGTGGGACTCCCGCCCTGCCCCCCATTGGCATCCCACTAGACCTTGGCCCACAGCCAGCAGCGGCCAGGAACTCCACTGGGACTCCCCAGAAGCCCTGATTGGCGCTCTCCTTGCCCTGCCACCAGCAACAGCCAGAAATTCCAAGGGGACTCCTGTGTACCCCTCAGGGCCTTGGCCTGCAGCCAGAAGCACCCAGGAACTCTGCTGGGTCCCCCGTGGCCCCGATTGGCACTTGCCTTGGCCAGGAACCCCACTGGGATTCCTGAGTGGCCCCGATGGCGCTCACATTGGGTGCTGCCAGCAGTGGCCAGGAACTCCGCCAGGCCTTGGCCGACTGCCAGCAGCGCCCAGGAACTCAGCTGGGACTCCTGCTTGGCCCTGATTGGCACTTGCCTTGGCCCACTGCCAGCAGCAGCCAGGAACTCCCCGCAGCCCCAATTGGCGCTGGCCGGCCCCAGCAGCAGCCAGGAACTCTGCTGGGACTCCTGTGTGGCCCTGATTGGTGCTCGTCTTGGCCCACTGCCAGCAGCAGCCAGGGACTCCACTGGGAACCTGCCAGGCATCCGCCTGCCTGCCTGGGACAGGAACTCCAGGAGCCAAACAGGAGTCCTCCCCTACCCTCTCTGCCTCCACAAAGGCTCCACATGTCTGGACAGGGACTCAGGAGGGGAGTGACCTGTGCCATCCCTCTGGAGCCCTCCTCCCAGCCAGAGACTACTGGAGGCATGGGCTCCCTTTGCAAAGGTCACCAGGTGCACCATCCAACGCCCTGCTGCTTGATCTGGGTGTGGCACACTTCGGAGCTGCTCCCACAGCCAGAAATCTCTGGCTGGGGCAGTCCCAGAGGAGCTACACAGGGTCAGTCCCTACAAAGATCCAGCAAAAACAGACTAATCCTGCCGGGGTCTGATTTGGGAGAGATACCTCCCCAACTCTGAGGATGGTCATAGGCAACACTGAAAAATAATCATGAGGTGGAATCAACAGAAAAACTCTGGCAATATGAATAATCAGAGTAAATCAACCCCCCCAAGGAAGAACAAGGTAGATACATCACAAGATCCCTTGCATAAGCAAATGGCTGAGATGTCAGAAATCAAATTCAGAGTCTGGATAGCAAATAAGATCAGCGGAATGGAAGAAAAGATGGAACTAGAATTTCAAGCAGTAATCCAAAAAATGACCCAGAAGATGTCTCAAGAGTTCAACGAATTCAAAGACAAAATGATCAAAGATTTTGACACATTGAGACAAGAAGTTGCAGCCCTCAAAGATCTGAGAAATACAATAGAATCCTTCAGTAACAGAATGGAACAAGCAGAAGAAAGGATTTTTGATATGGAAGACAAAACTTTCGAACGCTCCCTATCTTCCAAAGAGGAAGAGAAATGGAAGGCAAAAATGGATCATTCTCTCAGACAGCTCTGGAATAACTCGAAGAAAACCAATATTTGCCTTATAGGGATACTTGAAAACGATGAGGTGGCATCACAAGGCACAGAGTCTCTTCTTTATGAGATTATGAAAGAGAACGTTCCAGACATGCCAAGAGATTCTGAAATTCAGACAGCAGTTTCAGAACCCCAGTATGACTCAACCCAAATAAGACATCCCCCAGGCACATCATAGTTAACTTCACTAAAGTTAATATGAAGGAGAAAATTCTGAAAGCAGCCAGATGTAAGAAATCCATTACCTACAAAGGGAAGAATATTAGAATAACTGCAGATATCTCTGATCAAACCTTTCAAGCTAGAAGAGAATGGGCATCAACTTTTAATCTGTTAAAACAAAAGAACTTTCAACCCAGGATCCTGTATCCAGCTAAACTGAGTTTCATTTATGATGGAGAAATTAAATACTTTAATGACATCCAAATGTTGAAGAAATTTGCCATAACTAAACCAGCTCTCCAGGATATTCTCAGACCTATCCTCCACAATGACCAGCATAATCCTCCACCACAAAAATAAACTCACCCAGAAACTTTTTATCAAATTTCAACTCCCACAGTGATGAAAGGATTAAAAATGTCCACAGGACTTTTTAAAGATTTATCATTATTTTCAAAAATGTGAATATTTAAACTGTCCTTTAAAGAGGCATAGGTTGGCTGACTGGATACAAAAACTAAGGCCAGATATCTTCTGAATACAAGAATCTCATCTCACCTTAAAAGAAAAATTTAGACTCAAGGTGAAGGGATGGTCATCTATATTCCAGGCAAATGGAAAACAGAAAAAAGGAGGTGTTGCAATCTTATTCACAGATACAATAGGCTTTAAACCAACCAAAGTAAGGAAGGATAAAGATGGACACTTCATATTTGTTAAAGGTACTACTCAATATGATGAGATTTCAATTATTAATTTTTATGCACCCAACCAGAATGCACCTCAATTTATAAGAAAAACTCTAATAGACATGAGTAACTTGATTTCCTCCAGCTCCATAGTAGTTGGAGATTTTTTTTTTATTCTAGTTTTTTTTTAAATTATTTTTTATTGAGTCATAACTGTGTACAATAATTCAGTCATGGAGTACAGTGTGCAGGTTTCACATACAATCGGAGATATTTTTATCAACCTGATTAATATAACATTCCTGATATTTTCTCATTTACTATGTGAAAACAATTTTGATCCGTATTTAGAAGTTTTCTCCTGACCTTTCACATATGCACCACAAGTGTGATCTCACCCTTTATCCTCTCTCCCCCCACCATCTCCCTCCCCTTCCCTCCCTCATCCCTTTCCCCATCTTATTGTGCAATAAGTGGGTTGTAGTCTTCGCTTGAAAGATATAAATTTGCTTCATATTAGGGGTGTATACATTGGATACTTTTTCTTCCATTCTAGAGATACTTTGCTAAGGAGAACATGTTCCAGCTCCATCCATGTCAATATGAAAGAGGAAAAGTCACCATCCTT
>CAUYRH010038426.1:0-13270 GCA_963574655.1 Perodicticus potto | reverse complement strand
ACACCCATTCAGTTTGTAAAGGTATTTTTCTGTCTACCAAGTCCTGGCCAAAATATCTCTCATGGCCAATTATTTCCCCTAGACAAAGGACTTATGCAGGAAACCTCTGACCTGCGTCTCCTTCCTCCTTCCAGAGGCTGTCCACCTTGGAGACCTGTTGCTTATATGAATTCAACTTCGTCCAGCACGAGATTCACACTCTCTCCCCCAGATCTTCAAGTGCTATCCAGAGCTCACCAGATTGCCCAAACCGCAACACTTTCCAAGGCACAGCCCCTCTGCCAGTAGCTCTGGCACTCTCCACTCCCTCTGCATGCCCCTCAGTCCAACAAAATGCCATTTTATCACTGATATGTGGCCTGCGGGCTCAATTCTCAAATTCCTGAGACTAAAGATTCACTGAAGAAATTCCAGTAACAAAACTACAACATCTTTTCTAATGTCTTTTCATTTTCCCCCAAGACCCACATGGTCACGTGGCCGCCACCAAGGACAGAAAGCAGAAAACCTAGAACTTCCAGTTTCTCTCAGAATAGCCAGGGGACAAAGTTGGAACAAAGAAGAAGGGCACACTCACACATTCGTTTCACCCCATGAATGGGGGGGGGATAAAACCCACCTATTGTTACCCATCTCAGTCATTCTCTAAGCACTCACATGCATACATTTTCAACTCCACCCTCAGAGTTCTCTCAGTCACACCACATCCACACACTCTCACACACCTCTCAACAGACATGCCGGCAATCTAATGCCCAAGAAGTTGATCAGGTTCCTTCTTCCACTACAACTGTAGTGGGATCTCAAGATCGATCATACCTTGCCTTAGATGTCTCCCTATGTAGGTACCTGTTCCTCCATGCCAGTTCCTCCTGGTGTTTGACTCCTTGAAGACCCGCTGACGGGGTCCTTTCTCAGGCCAGCTGAGGCGTCCACACAGGGAGGCCAAACTGCCTCCCTGGCGCGCTCAGTGGTTCACATCACCCAGGCCAATCAGGGGCCTCCATGTGGGTGTCCAGAGGATTGGCGGCAACTGCCAGGTGCATGTTCTCTCCAAGGGTGAGCTCGCTTCCCAGTCAGGGAACCAAAAATGTTGCAGGAAGACAAGGCCTAACGGAGAGAAAGAGCACCCAAACACCACGTTTATAAGAGGAAGGGCTTTATTCACCAGCTGGGAGCTTACAGCATAGAAGAATTCCAAATGGCCATGCTCCCCGTCTAGCTTGATCTTCTCCTTTTTATAGATAGTCAGGAAGTTCCACCCCACAGGTACCCTTCTCATTGGCCAGTTTGAATCAAGCGGGAGAGGCTAGTCCAGCCCCCGCAGAATTACAGGATTTCACAGAACTTGGAAATTTCCAAGTTTCAGGAAGTTACAAATTCCTAAGGGCTGAGTCACCATGGAGAGGACCCTGCAAGTGTATCCTTGTGGTCTCCTTGACAAAACCTGTTCTCCTAGACCTCACCCTTTTCGGGTATCCTCTCTCAGTTGCAGTGCTGTGGCATCAGCAGCAGGGTTCAAGCAACCCTCCTGCTTCAGCCTCCTGAGTAGCTGGGACTACAGTTGCCCACCACAACACCCAGCTAATTTTTCTATTTTTAATAGAGATGAAGTCTGACTCTTCCTCAGGCTGGTTTAGAATACCTCTGTGGCTAGAGGTTCTGTTCCCCTCTTTCGCTTATATATCTCTTTTATCTTACAATGAATTCTATCCTATTGCTTATTTGTGTGGTCCATAAATTCATTCCTCAAATCTCTGAGATCCAGGACCTGACACAAAGAAATTCTGGCTACACTATTTGATTATTTACTTTTTTTGTTTTTTAGATTTGTGGTATTGAGAGAGGGTACCTGAGAAGGGTGAGGTCTGGGAGAACAGGTCTTCTCAAGGAGAGCACAAGGATACAGTTGCAGGGTTCTCTCCATGGTGACTCAGCCCTTAGGAATTTGTAAACTTAACTTCCTGGAACTTGGAAATTTCCAAGTTCTGTGAAATACTATAGTTCTGTAGGGGCTGGACTAGCATCTCCTGTTTGATTCAAACTGGCCAAAAGTTCCACTTGTGGGGTGGAACTTTTTGACTGTCGATTAAAAGGAAAAGACCAAGCCAGTTGGGCAGCATGTCCATTTGGAATTCTTTTGTTCCATAAGCTCTCGGCTGGTGAATAAAGCCCTTCCTCTTATAAACGTGGTGTTTGGGTGCTTTTTCTCTCCACTGGGCCTCATCTTCCTGCAACAGTATCACTTCTCAGCTTTTTGGCTAGGATCAAATGTTTAGATTTGTGGCAGTTTTTTATGTGTTATGGGTGGCAGCCCTCCAACCTTTGCAGATGATGCCTGTTTATTCTTTCTCATACTATTTTATTCGTATTGCTTTGCAGAAGTTTTAAGTTTTATAATATCGAATAAATTTTAGCAATCTTCTTAAAAGGGTTTTAGGTGGTGTGTCTTATCTTTCCTCATTCTATTATTTTTAAAGTATTCTTTACTCTGTCCTAGTTTTTAAAGTTGTTATTATATTTTTCTCTCTCATATAGCTTGAATTCATTTTTGAGGTATGTGGTAAAGGACAAGATAGGGATCTATTTTTAATCCCAACACTTTTTATTACATCTTTCCCCGTTAATTTTTTTCTTTAATTTTTTAAATTTTCTAATTTTTTTTATTTTCGTAGATAGAGTAGCAGTATGTTGGTCAGGCTGTTCTTAAACTCCAGGCCTCAGGGCGGTGCCTGTAGCTCAGTGGGCAGGATGCCGGCCCCATATTCCAAGGGTGGGGGGTTCAAGCCCGGCCCCAGCCAAACTGTAACAAAAAAATAGCCATGCATTGTGGTGGGTTCCTGTAGTCCCAGCTACTCAGGAGGCTGAGTCAAGAGAATCGCCTAAGCTCAGGAGTTAGAGGTAGCTGTGAGCTGTGTGATGCCTCGGCACTCTACAGAGGGTGATTAAAAAAAACTCCAAGCCTCTGAAAGTGCTAGGATTACAAGCATGAGCCACCACGCCTGGGCCTTCTGCCTTAATTTGTAATGGTTCTCATTTACTCATATAGTTCTTTAATACATGTATACTATGGCCTCATTCTAGCCTCTATTCTTTTTTATTGAACTTTTTTTCTTTGTTTGTGTCTTTGCAACTATTTAAATTTCCTTTTTTTTTTTGAGACAGTCTCACTATGTCACCCTCGGTATAGTGCTGTGCTGTCATAGCTCACAGCAACCTCAGACTTCTGGGCTTAAGCAAGTCAGCCTCAGCCTCAGCCTCAGCCTCAGCCAAGTAGCTGGGACTACAGGCGCCTGCCACAATGCCTAGCTATTTTTTTGTTGCAGCTGTCATTCTTGTTTGGCAGGCCTGGGCTGCATTTAAACTGGCCAGCCCTGAGTGTATGTGGCTGGTGCCCTAGCTGCTGAGCTGTAGGCGCCATGCCACACTGTTTAAATTATAGTACCTTTGTAATATGGTTTGTTGTTCAGTGGGATAAGTTCCTCCTTACGTTTACAACAATACTTTTATAATATGGCTCACTACCTTAAACTAGACATCAAACTTTGCCTTATTGAAAAGTGAGCCAACGGGATATTATGTGCTACCTGATGTGATGCAACATGATATACTCAGGATTACCTACCTATAAAGTATGCTATCCAAAAATGTTCACCCTGAATCTAATTAAGCCTATAGATCTAATTTCAGATTATAAAAAACATAAAGGGGTATAGAAACAAGTTAAATGACCCATAAGGAAACAATTTGACAAATCTTGAATGTGAAACTTTCTACAAACTCTCTCTTCAGCAAGTAAATGGTATAAAAGTGGGGAAATGGGGGTGGGGAGTCACCTGTGATAGATCAAAAAAGCTTCAAGAGTCATCATAACAATCGAATACAATGCATAGTCCCAAACTGGTCCAGGTCTGAACCGACCAGCTATAAAAGGTCCATGTCTGAAACCATCTATAAAAGACAAATTTTGGGGGGCTAGGCATGGTGGCTCACGCCTATAATCTTAGCACTCTGGCTGAGAAGGGTGGATTACCTGAGCTCCCAAGTTGGAGACCAGCCTGAGCAAGAGTGAGATCCTGGTCTCTAAAAATAGAAGGGCATTGTGGTGGGTGCCTGAGGTTCCAGCTAGTCAGGAGGCAGAGACAAAAGAGTTGCTTGAGCCCAAGAGATTGAGGTTGCTGTGAGCTATGATGCCATGGAACTTTACCACGGGCACCAACATGAAATTCTGTCTCAAAAAAAAAGATACATTTTGGACAACTAGAGATATCTGAATATGGACTAGGCATTCCATGATATTAGGAAATCATTGTTACGTGTTTGGGGTATGATAATAGCAGGGTGGTTTTGTAGATGAATGGCCTTATTCTAGTACTATGGACTGAATTAGGTCCTCCCCAAATTCATATGTTAAAACCCTAACTCCAGGGGGATGGTATTTGGAGATGAGGTCTTTCGGAGGAATTAGATGATTAGATTTGGTTATGAAGCTGGAGGCCTCATGAAGGGATTAGTACCCTTAAAAGAAGAGGAAGAGAGAGAGAACACATTCTTTCACTACCATGTGAGGACAGAGCAAGAAGGTGACCATGTGTAAGCCAGGATGAGGAGCCTCACCAGGAACAGAATCAGCTGGCATCTTAATTGCAGACTTCTCAGCCTTTAAAACTGTTTGGAGAACAAAAATAAGTGAAAGAAATCAACTGAGAAAGAAATGCTTGTTATTTAAACCACATAGTGTATAGTATTTTGTTATAGCAACCTTAGCAGATTAATACAGCTAGGAAGAGGCATAAGTTAAAGTATTAGAGTAGTTTTTACACTTTAAGATGGAAATGGTTCGGTATATACATACCCTATATCTTATCCTTTCTATCTACCTCCCCATCTGTCTAGAAAACAACTATGGCAAGCAATCAATTGTTGAATCCAAGTAACATTTACTTGTTCTTTTTTGGAGAGTCGAGTCTCACTATGTCACTCTCAGTAGTGTTGTGGCATCACACACAGCTCACAGCAACTTCAAACTCTGGGGCTTAAGTGATTCTCTTTGCCTCAGCCTCCCAAGTAGCTGAGATTTTAGGGGCCCGCCACAACGCCTGGCTATTTTTGTTGCTGTAGTAGTTGCCATTGTTGTTTAGCAGGCTTGGACCAGTTCGAACCCACCAACATGGTAAACATGGCTGGCGCCCTGACCACTGAACTACAGGCGCCAAGCCTGTTTATTTGTTCTTTCATTGTTTTTCTACTTGTTTCTGTTTAGGAATTTTCATAATTAAACACTTTTTTCTATGTTCCTCCTACATGTTAAAAAGTTCTTACTGTGAGTTTGCTTGTGAACCTCCCAAGAGCCCCTCTGAAAGCCCAGTAGAGGTGTGTTGACCACAAGGTAGATTTAAGCTAGTATGATAATAAGCTATAAGGTTGTTCCAGGTCAACTTCGAGATTCTATTGTACCTATTGGATTTGGCCCATGGGCTAGAGAGTCCTCTATATCCTTTTGCAGTTGGCACACTAGGTTCTGATTGGTAGATTGGTAGGGTGGTCCCTCCTCCCAGGTTGAGCAATTAGGATTAAGGTGACCCCATTAATTGAGATGGGAGGCTCATCCCTTGTCTTCCTTCCCTAGATGAGCCAGATTCCTAGCTATCTAACTAACATTACCATTGTTACTAGAAAATATATCCTGTATCCTTATTAAGGAATGAAGACTTCTCTCTCCTTTTTTTGACACAGTAACATTCTGTTACCCTGACTGGATTGCTGTGGCATTGTTGTAACTCCCTGCAACCTCAAACTCCTGGGCTCAAGAGATTGATACAGGATTCTCCCACTCAGGGCTGGACAGGGACACCCACCTTCTCCCAGGTGAGCTCAGAAATCAGACTCCCTTCTCTAGGCACAGACAGGCTGCCTCCACAGCTCTTGGGCTTAGGCGATTCTCTTGCCTCAGCCTCCCACATAGCTGGGACTACAGGCACCCGCCACAAAGCCCGGCTATTTTTTTGTTGCAGTTTGGTGGGGCCGGGTTTGAACCAGGAACCCTTGGTATATGGGGCCCGCGCCTTACCCACTAGGCCACTGGTGCTGCCCAAAAATTCTTTCTAATAATTTTACAATGTTA
Source organism: Perodicticus potto (assembly GCA_963574655.1). Lineage (NCBI taxonomy): Eukaryota > Metazoa > Chordata > Mammalia > Primates > Lorisidae > Perodicticus > Perodicticus potto. Next base: position 7,146 of record CAUYRH010038426.1, on the reverse strand, counting down.
TATTTTCTAAACATTAAATATAGCATAATTATGCTTAGCTTAGCATTTTTTTAAAAGGAACAATTAGCTTCTATTTTGGGAATGAACTTAATCTGTTTTTCTTTTTAAGGCATCTGATAATACTGTTAAAAAAACTGGCATTCTGTAACTGTTTTCAAAGTTTTCTGCTAATAGCCAGTACATGAATAGCAACTACTTCATTTTTAATATATGAGTAAGAAAACTTGGAATTGAAAAAAATAAAACTAATTTAAAATAACTCTTTGCTCTAAATGAAAAATTATTCTCTTTTTTATTGTCGGAGATTCATTGAGGGTGTAAGAAACCAGGTTACACTGATTGCATTTGTTAGGTAAAGTCCCTCTTACAATTGTTTCTTGCCCCCAAAAGGTGTGGCACAGACCAAGACCCCACCCCTCTCCCTCCTTCCCTCTCTCTGCTCTTCCTTTCCCACACCTCTCCCTCTTTCTTTCTCTCTCTGTTCTCCCCTCCCCCCCACAGTGTCATTAATTCTCATTAATTGTCCTCTTATCAAAATTGAACATAGGATTCATGCTTCTTCATTCTTGTGATGCTTTATTAAGAATAATGAATGTATTCCACTTCCATCCAGGTTAATACAAAGGCTGTAAAGTCTCCATCTTTTTTAATGGCTGAATAGTATTCCATGGTGTACATATACCACAGCTTGTTAATCCATTCCTGGGTTGGTAGGCATTTAGGCTGTTGCCACATTTTGGCAATTGTAAATTGAGCAGCAATAAACAGTCTAGTTCAAGTGTCCTTATGATAAAAGTTTTTTGTTTTTTTTTTCTGGGTAGATGCCCAGTAATGGGATTGCAGGAGAAAAATTATTCTTTATAGAATAGTGTCTACATATAACTTCTGCGACTGCACATCTTAAATTATCTTATGAAAACTCTTCTTAAAATAACTATTAACTTTGAAGTAGATGACATCACTTCTTTAGAAATTTTGTCTTCCAGCGTTAACCTCTTTGGTCCCGTTGGTAAATGGTAATGTAAACAAACATTTTATGCAGGTTACTAGTTCATCACAAATTTTCTTTTAAAAGAAAAACTATTTGACTTTATAAATTAAACATGCACTTTCATTTTACTGAGATTCTTATATTTCCACAGTAGTTCATCCCAGAAAACTTACAACAAATTTCCTTACTAGGTCCCTTAGACTGCGGATGTATTTGACCATGTTTTTACAAGGTGGTAGCTTGTAAAAGTCCCAGGTCTCAAGTCCTACTTTATGCAAAGGTGTTGTTCTAACCCTCTATTGTACTAGGCCTTTGAGTTGGTCAAGAAATGGACTTCCCTAATTCCTGGCATGAATTGAATTCCTGTTCCTCAAGAAAGTCAATGGTTTCAAAACATGGCCATCAGACTGTTTTTCACTTTTTTTTTTGGCCCTGGTGGAGCTTACTCACTTTCTTTTAATCTCAGCTTAGAAAAAAGATAGTTTTTTCTGTGAGATGGGAGTGATGATGATGATAACAACATAAATTTCATGGAGTTGATGTATGTAAAGCAACAGGAATAGTGCCTAACAAATTAGTACTACCACAAAAGTATTAGATAATATTTATTCTTTCATCCAGTATTTCCATGTATTTATTGCAGAAAAGTTTTTCAGAATCCCATATATGACTGAATGTGGAAGTATGTTCATAGCACTTTATAGGTGATTTTATATTAAATATTAAATATATTAAATAAATTTGTTTGGGTAAGCTATTTCCCACTACACAGTATTTATCTGTGCCTCCTTAAAGCCACACAAAGAACATTTATCTATCTTAGAAAAATGGAATGTATATTTACAAATACAATTGACTCTTGAACAATGGTAAGGGTGCTGACTCCCCAACTCACTTTTTGATACATGTGCAATCAAAAATCCACATGTAACTTTTGATTACCCCAGAACTTTACTAATATCCTGCTATTGACTGGAAGCCTTACTGACAACAAACACAGGTTATCACATATTTTGTATTTTATGTGTATTATATCCTGTATTCTTGCAATAAAGTTAGAGAAAAAGAAAATGTTATTAAGAAAATCATAAGAGAAAACATTTACTATTCATTAGGTGGAGGTGGATCATCATAAAGTCTTCATCCTTGTCATCTTTATGATGAATAGGTTGAGGAAGAAGAGGAAAAGGAGGGATTGATTTTGCTATTTCCAGGTGGCAGAGGCAGGAGAGATGAAAGAGATGAAAAGGGATGCAGGAGAGGCAGGCATAGTTGGTGTAACTTTTATTGAAAAAAACTGCATACATAATAGAGCTTTCATGTTTATCTGCACAGTATTCTATTGAATAGACGATAATTTAACTAGTTTCCTAAGGATAATTATGTTCTTTGTATTTTTTGCTTAGAGAACAATGTTGCTGTGATTACGTGTGATTTCACACATATGAAAGAAGTCTTGTAAGTGGAGAAGCTGGGCCCAAGGACATGCACACTTAAAAATTTGTTAGCTACAATAGCTAAAACTCGTACTTCATATGTGCCAGAAACTTGCTCTTGTTTTGCTAAAATTGCTTTCAAGAGAAGTTGGACTAATATATGCTCCACAGCAGTGAATGTTTTTTAGTTCGTTTCCTTATCTCAGTAACATAACAGTTCTCGAATTCTTTGTTAATTCTGAAATATATAAAAATTGGTTTTTCTATTTTGAGTTATTTTTATGTTTAAGAGTCTTCTGTGTTATTTCCTGTAGTCTTCTCTGGTTGGTCTTTTTATGAGTAGTTAAAGAAAGTGACCCTTTGTGACATGTATTTCTTTTTCTTTTCAATTTATGATGCTTTCTTCATGCAGAGATTTCTTATTTTTATGTAGGCAAACTTATCAATTCTTTCACTTATATATATATTTTTGGGAGGCCTTTCCCATTCAAAGATTATAAATCTCAAAGATCATGAAAAAAAGAAAAAAATCTGCATACATGTGGATCCACATGGCTTAAACCTGTGTTGTTCAAGGGTGAACTGTACATATATTTTTGTGTAAGCTTATGATTCAGAAGTTATAAAATCAGCAAAGGAATGTGGGTCACCAGTCTTTCTTTACTATACAAAATAGCACAAAATAGTTTAATTTTAAAATTTTGGGGAAATTTTATTTTTATTAATTAAAAAATATTATAGAGACATAAAAATACATTCAAATATTTAGGTACATTAAATATATTTTTGTGACTTCATATGCTTTATATAAAATTATTCAAAGCAGTATTATACTTGCTAGTAATTACAAATATTTTGAATTTGACTTTTCATCAGAATTTCTGAGATATTTTCCAACAAAACATATTAAACTTCCAGAAAAATAGAGGATGACAATAGGTCTCTAAATAAGAACAATTCTGGGGTGAGAAATAGTAGTTGTCTAGGAATGTACAACCAAACTTCAGGGTACATTTAAATTACAAAGTCTTGAATATTTAAACAATTCTTAAAATTCTCTTTCAAAAAGCATACTGAACATATTTAAATATGCATCTTAAGGATCTAAAACAAATATTTTTGTCCAAGGTTGCCCCCACCAAAAAAAACCTAGTGAAACAGATAGTGAGTGTGTAGTAACAAAGCGACAAGGTGCTTTGGACACTGACCATATGTGAGAAGTTTGCTATACCATACTTCCTAAAAAATGCAATTAGGTTGGAAACATGGACTACAGTGTAAATAATGTGCACTTTTTCTTTCTTTCTTTTCTTTCTTTTTTTTTTTTTTTTTGGAGACAGAGTCTAAAGCTGTCGCCCTGGGTAGAGTGCCATGGCGTCACAGGTCACAGCAACCTCAAACTCTTAGGCTTAAGTGATTTTCTTGCCTCAGCCTCCCAGGTAGATAATCTGCACTTTTGTGGAGGTTGTTACGTAGGACATAATTGTCATATAATGTTTAACAACCTTTTTCTGGCACCAAAATATCAATCATGCTTGTTACAGAATAGTTGGGAAATACAGAAAAGTATGAAAAAGAAAATAAAAATACCTGTAATTTTACCTACTGGCAACATTCTGGTATATTTATTTCCTTTCTTTTAAGCATATAAAAATACAAATGTATACATATAAAAATGTAGGCATATCATTTACAGAACTAGATATCTTGCATTCTTCATTGAATAAAATGATCTTGAGTTGCTCTCTTCCCTTTGTATATTCTTCAATTGATAGATGATTATCAATTGGCAAAAAAAAAATCTTTCATTGAATGTATGTACAATGATGTAAAATAATTTTTAAAATGGCATTTATAATTTTTGAGCTTTTAAAGTTACATTTTGTATATTTATTTGTATTTTTACAGCTTTTAGTTTTATTTTGTATATTTTCTATATTGATACTTGTTACTCTGCATAAAATTATAAAAGCTATAAATTTAGAAATATATATCACATTTCTGACAACTGATGCCCCTGTGCATCCAATTCCACCAGTACATGGTCTCTTTGTGTTTTCATAACCCCTCAAAGGCTAGGCAGGGCCACCAAGGTAAACACTGCACAAGAATACTACACCCCAGCATGTAAAGCCCATTCCTGAGGGTCCATTCGAAAGCAACACATTCCATATTAAGTCACACATGGATAACTGAAGGTCTGCTTATGAAGTTCACTTGCTGAACTCCTACAAGCTGTAAAACAGAGTTTATGGGTTTGTGATCCAACCTATTCCTATCACGGTGTATAAAATGGATGTTGTTACCTAGAAGAGTAAGAATAAAAAGTTGAGCATATGAAGTATTATTCGTTAGATTTATTGCTTATTAGAATCAAAGAAGCTTTTCACCTTTCAAATAGTCCAAATGGAAAAATTAATTTCCTGAGGTATATTATATTCCCTGTATAATGTCATGATAATTTTTAATCAAATAAACCATGACAAGTATTATGATTAAATAAGAGTGATTACTTAATGTTTTATGAAGTCTAAGGGGAAAGATTCTTAAATTATAACCTTCTGTTAGGTTTTATTTAATATAATTAAATAAAATGTCCTGTCAGAAAGGCAGAATTCAGAACAGACATAGACATCAAGTGGGACAATCACATCTGTTTCATGAATATAATAATGGAATAAATCACTTGCTTCAAAAAATACATTTCCAAATACTATTTAACAGGCTGTCTGTATTAGACAAAAAGAGGCTCGAAAATAAGGCATTAAGACAATAGTTATAATACATTTAGATGTCCACAATCTTTACATCTGCCCAAATAAAATAAGTCCTAATTTGTCTGGTTTCTATTTACTTTGATCCTTGGACTCAGGATCAGGATTTTAACTTAAAACAAAAACATTAGACCAAGTAAGTACTGGAAATAGCATGTTTTCTGCATTGTATTCATCTGCCATCTATAGTACTCACTAGGTTTAATATCATAGATTAGCTAGTATCAAATAAGGCAAAATGAAATACTGGGTTAACCATGATACAAATTTGTTTAATAAGTACACCTAGCTTTTTTCCTTAGAAGAGCTACATTTTTTTCCCAGCAGGTAGTATCAAAAATGTTCTCCCTAATAAGTACAGCAGGCCCTCAGAATCCATAGGTTCCACATTAGGAGATTCAACCAACTGGATCAAAAATATTGAGGAATAAAAAGGATGGGTACATTTGTCCTAAATTAGTACAGACATTTTTTGTCATTATTCCCTAAACAGAATATTATAAGAACTATTTATATAGCATTTACACTGTGTAAGGTATTCTAAGTAATCTAAAGATGATTTAAAGTGTTTGGGCAGATGTGCACAGGTTATACTCAAATACACCAGTTTATTTAAGGGATTTGAGCCTGACAGATTTTGGTATTGCGGAGGGAAGGGTGTCCCAGAACCAGTTCCCCATGGATACTCAGGGATGACTGTATATTTCCAACTTTGCACACAAATGATACCCTCCATGTGCTCTTTATTCTATGTAACTGAGGTGTAGCCAATGATTCAGAAACATGGAGATGAGGAACACAAGCAACAACAACCCCTTCCAGGTCTGAGGATGGAAAAAGGTCTTTCAAAACTATAGCTCACTGTCATTCTGGGCTAATTTCTCCTAGAACAGGGTTTCTTTTTAAGCTAATCTAACTGGTGTAAATTCACAAGAGGGAGGGAAAGGGAGATTTTAGCTTTAGTGTTCCAGCTACAAAAAGCCAAAAACCAAAAAGCTATGACATTAGGTCAAAATCTTTTTTCTAATGATTTCCTTTTAAAAATCTGTAATTTATGAAAATAAATTTTAATTTTATAACTCTTAGAAGCTATGCTCATGAATGTGGGTCATTTTAAAGAGTTAGACGAACCAAGAAAAATAAGCTTACAACACAAGGATTTAGGTTTTTTGGCACTGTCCTACACAGCTGTCTGTCTCCTCCTGCAATACTTGAACATAGTAGGGATCTATGTTCTACTCAACATTTGGCACAGTGGAGCCAAAGGAATCTCAGGTGGTCCAAGCTGATCAATAGTGCTGTTAACAGTACATGCCCTCAGGCTCAGCAGCAAAGGCTCCATATACCAGAGCTGGTGGGTTTGAACCTGGTCTGGGCCGGCCGAACAACAATGGCAACTACAACAACAAATAGCCGGGTATTGTGGCAGGCGCCTGTAATCCCAGCTACTTGAGAGGATGAGGCAAGAGAATCACTTAAGCTCAAGAGTTTGAGGTTGCTGTGCACTGTGATGCCATGGTATTCTACCGAGGACGACATAACAAGACTCTGTCTCAAAAAAACAAAACAAACAAAAAAAAACCCGAAAAACAAAATAGTACATGCCCTCAATCTTATACTCACTGAAGGAGTTATCCCTAGCACTTGACCTACTTTCTGACACTGAGCAAATCTCCTAGTTTGTTTTTTTTTTTTTTTTTTTTGTGACAGAGCCTTGGATAGAGTGCTGTGGATAGAGCTGTCACCCTGGATGGAGTGCCGTGGCATCACAGCTCACTGCAACCTCCAATTCCTGGACTCAAGTGAGTCTCTTGCCTCCGCCTCCCAAGTAGCTGGGACTATAGGCGCCCGCCACAATGCCTGGCCATTTTTTTTTTTTTGTTTGCAGCCATCAGTGTTGTTTGGCGGCCCGGACTGGATTCGAACCCGCCAGCTCATGTGTACG
>CAUYRH010038425.1:0-88991 GCA_963574655.1 Perodicticus potto | reverse complement strand
ATTAAAAGGAAACGCTGAGAACAGGACAGTCTCTTGGCAAGCCTAGGGACGTTTCCTGGCTTGGGGGCAATCCCCCAAGTAACTCAGTGTTCCGGAATGAGATAAGGTCGGTCACTCACTAGTAAGCATGTGTTAAACATTGATGCTTAGTAGTTCTTCATGAGGGCTGTGGGGAAAGAAAACGTGAGGAGAGCACGTGGCAATCCTTATGCGTGTAGCCCTCATATGTGATTACCTGAACTCTCCACACCTGTTTATGTCAATTACCTTAACTCTCCACACCTGTTGTGTATGACCTTAATAAACAGACATTGCGGAGGGGGCTCTGGGCTACCCTGCAACTAAGGTTAGCCTGCCTCCCGCAAGCTTGTACTTCTAATTTGTGTCACACCTGGTTCCTTCCTGCTGCGACCGAGACCAGGCTGTAGGGGTCCCGACACAGAGAACCTTCATCATTAGGGTCATGACCACAAGTCAAAGCTCTGTCCATGGAAGCCTCATTGGCAGCTGTTCAGTAGTCCTGCTTTTGTAAATACTGTGTGTATAGACTTATATTTTTCAGAACAAGAGTAGAAGATGGTTCCAGTTTGCTATTATGAGATTAGTTTATTGTTTAATCCTAGAATTCATGTTATATATGTAGATATACATTTTTAGTTCCATATTTTTATAAACTCCTTTCTGTTTTAATATTCATTTTGTTTCTGTGAACCCAGCTTTTTATTTTTGAAATTCTTCCTTTTGAGTTTTCTAAATGCTCATATTTTAACTTTCCTTTCATGTATCAGGGCCTACGACAGTGCCATATAGTAATGGCTCAACTGGTTAAACTATGTAGCAAAAAAGATCTTGTGGTCAGCTCATCCAAGTGTAACGTTCTTTTATTCTGATGTACACTGACTTTCCTTAGTTCTGACACATCTGTATGGCAAGATAGACAACTAGAAAAAAGATGGATAAATTGCCACTTGTAATGAAGTCATTTCCTATTTGTTAACATTTCACAGTTGAAATTTGAATACTTAGGATCCCAAAATAGATTAAGGTGTCTAAAATATGTGTAAATAATAATGTGAGGTCCAACTGGATGTCCTCTGGTCCCCTGGTTCCTGGTGTCAAGAATGAATACTGGTAATGAGTGGAGCTGATCACAAATGCACAGCAATTGTATATGAGCAGGTTATGGCATAAAAGAAAGGATGGAAGTACAGAAGGAAGCTACACAAGGTGAAATTACATTCCAAGGGAGGACCAGGCCAGTCACCACAAGTGGAGAAAAACCTGAAGTCTGGGCACACACTACCTTTTATAAGCTTACTAGTTTGTCCCACCTTTCTCCTGACAGGATTGGTCTTCGCTTCCCGCCTTTTAGGGTGATTGACAGGCTGAGGGTAGTTCTTTCTATCATGCATCTTCCCCAGAATTCTTCATGAAGCTCCACCCATGCTATGCTAATTAGTTGGTAATGAGCTCTAGGTCAGTTAAAGGTCACTAGGATCTCCTTACCAGGTATGTTCCCACCAGGGAATATTTTCTAGCTGCAGTTTTCTAGCTACAATCTGGTTCCCACTTTCCACCCTTAACCACTTTGTTGCCACTAGTTTACCCTCCACCAGACCTAACAATAATATTATTAGTCATAATATTAGTAAATTGACCATAATGATGATTGATATAAGTTCAGATTGAACCATGTGAAATTGCTCATATTGGACCATTTTGACCCCCCAAAATGGCATTTTCTTTTGATTTAACCTAAAACACTGATAATAATAGTAGCTTGCTTGTACTGATAGCTCACAGTATGTGAGGACCATGCCCACGCTTTCATCCTCCATCTTATGTCTCAATCTCTTGACATGGGAGAGAAGGAAGAGTAATTGACTACTAAAAGAGTGTCAGATCTGACACTTTTTAGAGCTAGTAGTGTGAAGTAAATTTATCACCAGGGAGAAATGCACCAAGTTTCCTAGTTTCCTGGGCTCTCACTGATACTTGTGAGTCCTCACCACCCCTATTCAGTAACTGCTGTTTAAAACAGGGCAGGTGCAGCCAGCTTCTACCATGTGAGCAAGGATTACTCATTCTGGTTGCATCTGAGTTTTGTAGGTGAGAGCTTGTCTTCTCCTAGCTGACTCGCATGAATCCGCTCTCTTTCTGCCTAGACTTGGGGTACCTGCTGGATCTTGTGCTGCGAGAGCAGTCCAGCTTTGCCTTTCAGGTCGGCCTGCTGCCCATGTCTTGGCAGACACTCAGGATTCCATTGTTTTCAGGCACCGCCCTGCGGTGTGTGAAAGTAACAATCTTGCCTTTGAGATGAGTCAAAGTGGGACTCTGTCACTGTGTCACGATGGACATTTGAGTGCACTGGTATTTGGGTGTTCAGAACATGATGAACTATAGTTGGGCTTTAACGTGGAATTTGGTCCATGGCTCGGAATATGTTTTGGAGTATTTGTGTTAGACCCTATTTAAATGATACTATTTAATTTTTCCTTTTGTTATACCATTGAACATACCTAGATGCCATTAAAACAATTAAAATGAAATAGGATGTTTTGTGAAATTAATGAATATAGGAATATATTAATAGTGAAAAAATAGGCTATACCAAGTATTGAGTTGTTGAGTTATATGAACTTCTTTGGCAGCTTTTCATATTAATTGCTAAGAATATGTCAGCATATTTTATGTGATGGTACTTCTTAGGTGCAGATGAACTCCTTTCCTGATAGAATAATTATTTGAAGTCCATTTAGATTGATTCTTTTTTTTGAGACAGAGACCCACTCTGTCATGCTGGCTAGAGTGCAGTGGCGTCATTGTAGCTCACTGCCACCTCAGATTCCTGGGCTCAGGTGGTCCTCCTGCCTCAGCCTCCTGGGTAGCTGGGACTATAGGCATGTGCCTTCATACCCGCCTAAATTTTCTATTTTTTGTAGAGATGGGGTCATGCAGGCTGGTCTTGAACAACTGATCTCAAACTATCCTCCTACCTTGACCTTGCAGAGTGCTAGGATTATAGGTGTGAGCCACCATGCCTGGCCCTTTACATTTATTCTATCATTTTGTCTCTTAAGTTCATTTTTTAAGGGTACTGTGATCTTGGATTAGGGAATGAAACAAATTGAGGAAATGTTATCTCCTGATATTACTGTCTGCTTTTATTTGAAAGTACTACCTTTAAAAGAATATATATATTTACAAAACTCATGGAAACAAATTTATTAGATAGTGGCAACAGTATTTGGGGGGTGAAGGAAACAGCATTGCAGAATTTGGCTTAGTTTTATCACCCCCAAGAATTTTCATTAGATCTTCCATGCAGACTTATCAGCTATAAATAGAGATCAGCTAATTTGATGAAGAGGCTGTAGGTCTACAGATAATTGAACACATTTTTCATGGTTTAAAAAAACACACATGGAATGACAGTAATAGTGAATAGGGCAGAGGAAAGAAAAGAAGGGGGAAATAAAAGGAAAAGAAAATATAAGAGAACAATGATGGATTTGTGTGCAAACAAAACTCGGTTCCAACACTGGCCTACTTAACACACTTTCTCTCTAGGAGACCATTGTTCTTTCTCAGTCTCTTTCTGCTTGGCTGCTTCTCTTCCCCATTTAGAAAGAGGACAGTCCCTCCCGCCCCACCCTGTCCTTTGACCAGAGACTGATGTTGCTAAGGCTGTTGGGGAAGTGATGGAATTTGGCATTTGCTAATGCGGTCAGCCTCTGTAAGGCTGGCTTCCAGCAGGAATCCTCCTATTATCCTCTGAGATACTTTTTCACTGACTGGTTTTAAAAGAAAATTTGATGCTTAAAGAGTCTTCTTTAGATAGATGAATAATATTCCTTCTTGTTACTCTTTTTCCCTCTTTTAGGGGTGCCAAGCCTTGATAAACAAAGTACACATTGGGAAAATGTTTTGGTATAAAGGTATAAGATGCAGGGGTGTGTATGTGTGTGCGTGCACAGAACTGGAAAAATGTGTGCACACTCCAGTATCCAGAAAGATTTTTAATTTTAAACAATATACTTGGAGAAGTAGGATAGACCATCTAATAGTGTGCAGCCATATCACAATGCCTGGCAAAGGAATGACTGTAAGATGGTGTTTTCACATAAGCCTCTGCACACCCCATCCAGTTGACTAATAGAAACCACATGGGTCACTGGCTTAGTCCTTTTTGATGCTATCTATATAATTATGGTGCTTAAACGTCTCTGCAAATAGCAGATATTTTGCTACTTTACCTACTCTTGCATTTCATGCTTTGCTTGACCATATTTACCAAACCCTAAGTCACAACAACTGATTTAAGTACAGGTATGTTTATAGGGGCAGTATGACAGTATTTAGGACTATTCTGTGGAATCCATACATTCAGCCTGCATTCAACAAGTCCTTACTGGATGCCTAGGCATTATTATGAGTGCTATGGATACAGTGGTGACAGCAGGAAGAATGTCTTATTCTCCAAGGTGGGGGAGATAGACCATATGTAGGTAAAAAAGTAGGATCGGTTAGATAGTGGTAGCAACTGGGGAGAAAATAAAACACAGACAGGGGCTGGCAGGCTTTGCTGGGAGTGCGTAGGGATTGCAGTCTTTGGTAAGGAGTGAGCACAGTCACATCTGGGACACGCGGTCATAGTACCACCTGCAGACTCTGCCCAAACACAGCTCTTGATTCTCCTGCATTATTTCCTTAGATTCCATAACCTGCTCACACCTCGAGAAGAGAGAACCTTCTAGCATACAGAGATTGGTAGAACCACTACAAACTAAAACAAAACATCCCAAACAGCTTGTATTTATAGTAGGTTGCCAAAAACACCTGCAACAACCAAGTAGCAAGTGTTCAGATATTGAGATAGATAGCCTTATGTTTTAAGGCTCCTAATTCAAACATTTCCATCTGACTCTATCCCCAACAGGATGGTCATTCTTAGCTTAGTTAAGGAGACCGGTGATGAGAAGGAAGCAATAATTCCAGAGCAGGGACATCCCACCGTGAGGACATGGCATGTTATCTGCTGGGACAAGGAAGAACAAGCAGGGAAGTCTGTTCCCTCAGTGTTTGAGAACATGCCCTGCACTGCTGCCTGCCTCTGTCTTGTTCCCCCGACCTGTTCCTTGGCTTGCTTTTACCGAGAATGACTTTCTTCTTGTTTTCATCAAAACTCTACCCATCTCTTAGAGGACAAGAACTTAAAAGATTTATCTCTGTTCCCATGGTAGTTGGCACCAGTAAATACTCAGTAAATGTGTAATACGTGAACGAGAGAAGGGGATGAGCCTGGGGAGCACAGCTGGCTCTACCTACGTCACTTCCCTGTCCACCCATGGCTGTTAGAAGCTCTTAGAGTCTCCTTCCTTTCACATTCTCTGATTAAAACAAAGCACAGCTGGATAAGTGGGTTGCCAGACAACTTGTTCAGCTGTCAGCGAGGTAGACTCTTGCTTTTGTGTCTCTGAGTGGACATCAGATACAGTTCACTCTTTTCCCATCTACCTGTAAAAACCGGCTGATCTCCCCTTATCACCGCCTTCTGTTTCCTTCTTGCCTCACTAACTCCTTCTCATCCTGCAGGTGGGCAGGCTGGAACAGGATCTCATCTGTAGCCTGTCAGCTCTTCTTGTCAGCTGGCAGAGATACGGTTGAGCATTAAGGGGTTTGGGAGGTGGAATTGTTAAGGTAGCTGCAGCTTTAGTTTATGGGGAAGCGGGAGTAGGGGATGACTACACAGATATTTTCCAGTTCATTAAAGAGAGCAAGAGTCCTGAGTTTTGGTCCCTTGGCATGCCTTTTCTGGCCTTTCCCTAACATATTAGGGTGTCCTTCACACATACCGCACCTCAACCTGCAAAAGTAAGTGTGCAAGCTACTCTTAGCCTGGAGAAACACAAGTGGATTGCCTGTCATATAAAAAGGGCTGAAATCCTTAGGGCTGCAGAGAAAACAAGCAGAATTCTCCAAAGCTTTGGCGTGATGGATCTTGGCTTTGTGTGCCAACTTTGTTTTCTGCTTTGGCGTTTCAGCATAGTTTAAAACACAACCTAAGGATTTTCTGTTGTTATCACCAGCATTCTCATCATCCTCATGGCTGTTATAGCTGCTGTAATTGAATGCCAGCCCCGAGCCAGCAGTGGTCCGTATGCTGCACACGGATTAGCTGGTTTAATCTTCCAGTAGTCTTGCCAAGGAAGGGTTGACCCTGAGCTTTTAACCATAACCTTGTACTACATCCAAAAGAAAAGCCATATTCATTTTCTTAGTGGAGGCATATGCATGAAGTAGGGCAAAGTCATGGAGAAGTCATTTGTAAACTAGAGTTTTGTATTTCCGTCCTGCCCTAAAAGTTTAGTTTTGTGAGTGGATTAGAAAAGTGTGGATTCACATAGGAGAGAAACAATTCAAATCATAATTATACTTTGCTGCTCTGAAAATTATACTCTAAAGACTTTCCACTTTTTGTTAAATTTTATGGTCTTGAAATTTACATGACACGATAGGTCAGATTCTGTTCTCAATCTACCATTACGCATGCTACAGTGAGGAAAATTAAGCCCTAAACATTTGTGTTCAAAGGTTTTTCTTCTCCAGATGAATCTTGATGTCGTATTTTCTCATGCAATTTCACGACTACTTCAAATAGTTTAAAAATAACTTTAAATCTGCTACTCGTAAGCATGAATAAGATTACAGCAGTAGTAGACTTAAAGAGTGTTTAAAAACTATTTAAAGCACTTTTCTAATTGCCCACTTTAGCACAGATTATAAATCAACAAACATTTTCTGAATTTCTGTTCGATGCCAGGAACGGTGTTAGGTGTTGTGGGTGGGATTCAGCAGAGCCAAGGGCAACCTGCACACACCTTGGATAGCACCCAACAGGGGTTGCTGCTGGATGCCTTGAAATGCTCTTGTTTTTATGTGGTTCATATGCCGCTAGGCAGAACCCAGGTTTTTCATTAGTGGCGACATGTTTAAAAGTCAATTTATGTGTGGGCTGAGTTAACTTTATAATTAAAATAAGTGATGAGTTGGGGACAAGGGAGGAGGAGGTGCGGTTGGAGTGTGAGCTGAGGGCAGTAGAGGCTTTGTTCATATATCTCTTCCTTTTGTCAGTAATCCGTTGTAATGCCCCAGTATCATGATCTAACTTAAGTGGAATTAAGCTGAAATAGCTCAAAATTGTATAGTTAAGACATTGTGTTTCAAATATGATTCCAGATCAATCTAAGCCAGCTAGAACGACCCATTTCACAAAGCCTGGTACAAAAAGGACGAGGAGGAGCAGGTGGCGAGGACCCTCAGTATTGCTCGCTCATGGAGCTAGGTGGGTGTTTTGCTCTTTCCCCCTAATAATCTGCTGGGCCAGCTCCGAGGGTCAGACAGGCTGGTGCGGGAAGCGCAGCGTCTGTGTGAAACGATGTGCAGATGTCTAGATTCGGGTCCCAGCTCCTCTTATTAGCACTGGTGTTATCTTCAGAAGCTTCAGCTCGGTGCAGTTCGGTTTTCTCGTCAGTTCAGTGAATTTGACAGTGCTTTAAAAGGTGTGAAGATTAAATCCCAAGAACCCAGTGTGGTGCCGGGCGTGCTCCAGCATTGCTGACGTTCTCTCTTTTCCCACTGGTGATCCTGGCTGAGAAATGGTGCTGGAGCAGGCACTTGTATTGTTCTACAGTAGTATTTATGTAGTCAGTGATGGTTGCTCGTTTTTATTTTGGTTTCTCTTTGGAATATAGTATTTTCATTATAAATCAGGTATAAATTCAGTCTAGCTTTACTTATTGAATACTGTCTATGAAGCAGACTTTGTGGAATGTATTAGAGATATAGAGATGAATTTCTTAGAGGCTGGGTGTGATGGTTTGTGCCTGTAGTCCCAGCTACTTGGGAGGCTAAGGTGGAAGGATTGCTTGAGCTCAAGAGTTCTAGAATAGCCTGGGCAACAGTAGAGTATCCTTCTAAAAATAAAAATAAATGAAAAAATTTTTTAAAAAGGAGTTTATTTTATTCAAGAAGTTCACAGCATGTTAAGGAGAGAAGATGAGAGTTAACTAAATGTTTCCTCTCTGCATAGATGCGCTGCTGTGGGTTATGGAGTGGAGGTCAGAATGCTGCTTGATATGGGGTGGGGGATTCAGAGCAGGCAAGGCCTTGGGAGATCAGAAAGAGGGAGAGAGAGAGACAGAAAGATGGTGTGGAAGAGACTTCCAGGCAAAAGGAGCCAAGAAGGTGCCTGGTGTTTTCTTGGAGTACCAGAAATCCAGTGTGGCTGGATTGTAAAGCATTTGAGATTGTGCAAGTGAGAATGGAAATGTAGTTCAAAGCATGCCTTATTCTTGTTTATAACTTTATGAGTTCTAAAAACAATGTTTATGTATTTTTTTTTTTGAGGGGGGACAGCATCTCCCTTTGCTGCCCTCAGTAGAGTGCTGTGGCATCACAGTTCACAGCAACTTCAAACTCTTAGGCTTAAGCAATTCTCTTGCCTTAGCCTCCCAAGTAGCTGGGACTACAGGTGCCCACCACAACGCCCAGCTATTTTTTTGTTGCAGTTGTTGTTGTTATTTAGCAGGCCCGGGCTGGGGTTGAACCTGCCAGCCTCGGTGCACGTGGCCAGTGCTGTAACCACTCGAGCACCGAGTGCTATGGGCACCGAGCCACATTAATGTATTTTTTAACTTATATTTTGAAATGGTTGTAGATTCACAGGAAGTTGGAGAAATAGTGCAAAGAATCTCTTGAACTCTTCACTAAGCTCCTGCCAAGGATGATGTTCTGAGCAATTGTACTAAAATAGAAAAAGCAAGATATTAGCACTGGCATATAAACCTGTTATCTAGACTATGTTCAGTACTATTGTTTACAGTCAGTTTTTACAGGCAGTTTTGTGTGTGTGTATAGTGGTTCACCACAAAGAAACTCACTGGTCTTCACTTATATTCACACCCCCTCTCTATGCCTGGCCCCACTTGCTGGCAACTACTAACCTTCCTTCCATGTTTAGAGTTTTGTCATTCTGAGGATGTTATTAAATGCAATTGTATATAATATGTCACCTATACTACTAGGTTATGATTGAGGTTGGCTTTTTGTTCACTAAAAATAGTGTCCTTGAGATCCATCGAAGTTTTTTCCCTTATCAGTAAGTTTCTTTTTGTTTCTGAGTAGTATTCTGTTGTATGGATGTGCCATAGTGTGTTTAACCATTCGCCCATTGAGAGGCGCTTAGAATGTTCCTAATGTTGGGTTATTATGAATAATTCTGTCTTGAACATTCGCGTACAGGTTTTTATCTGACTGTAAGTTTTCCTTTTCTTGGGATAAATGACCAAAAGTACAGTTCTCAGGCCATAAGGAAAGTACATGTTTAGTTGTATTGGAAAGTGCCAAACTCTTTTGCAGAGTTGAATTTTCAGGGTTTGGGAGGAATTCTGCTTCTATTTGAATCCTGCTCTGGAAGCCCAGTGTGCAGTTACAGTTCCCTGCCCATTGCCAAGTCCAGTCTCATTGCGCTTTCAAGCTGTGTAGTGAGCCCTGCATCCTTATTGAGGCTGTGATCTGCAAAAGCTGGTCTTGGGGCTGGGTGTGGTGATACAGTCGAAGAGACGCAGACAAGAAACTACAAAATACTTTAAGAATAACTCAAATCTTTTACTTGTATTTCTAAAATAACATGAAGGAAATAACATGGTTTATATCACTATTTCATAGGAATCCTCCTGTTTCCTCTCTATTCAGCTGCCCTCACACCCAAAATCTTTTATTCCTTCTCCAAAATACTCCATCATTCCTCCTCACCTGCTGTGCCCTGTTGCCAAATGACTTCTCATCTTGTCCCACATCTCTCTACCACAGACTCCTAAAAATGTCCTCTTCCCATTTTTGCCTTTTTATCTGCTGACTGTCCTCAGCCCCAGCCCTTCCACTTGGCTACTTCTGCATCACAGGAGCTAGTCTGGCAGTGCATCAACATGGATGTGGATTTATTTTTGTCTGAGTAGGGAATATAAGCAGGAGTCCAATAGTCTTTTTCCAAAAGCATTTTTTAAGAGTCAAGTCCTTCCTCCCAAACATTCATCTTATTTGGAGCATTGCTGCTCTTACTCTAAATCACACTGACATTTTCCAGGGGGTATTTATGGAGGAAAACCCAAATTTGTTTTTTAAATGCATTCCTTCGTTTCTTATCCTTGTCTGTTCTGGCCAGAAGTTGATATGTCCATCTTTTCCAGGCCAGCTAATGTTTGAGTACTTAAATATTTCTCCAGGTATCTTCAAAGTTAGAAATACGTGATTTGTTCTAACTCTGACAGATAGGAAGTCTGTTGCTCACAAGTAGTCGTCCCAAGGAAATTTGTTTCCAGGTATATATATATTTTTTAATTTTTATTAAATCATAATTGTGTACATTGGTGCAATCATGGGGCACAATGTGCAGACTTCATATACAATCTGAAATACTTTCATTGAACTATTTAACATAGCCTTCATGGTCCAGGTATATTTTTAACCAGTAGGAAGCAGCTCTTGAATTTATTTATTGCTTCTCTTTGAAAGGAAATTTATTGCTTCTCTTTGAAAGGAAATGGAGAGAGAGAGAGCGTGAGCTCAGCATTGTGAACTCCAGGCAGGGGACTTGGGAGCCCTCTGCCCTAGTACTGATCTTGTAGCTCTCTAGGAAGAAATGTGTGCCTTTGAGCGAGTCATTTCACCTGATTTTCATCATCTGTAGAATGTAGGGGCTGGATTCAGTTTTCTCAATACTTCAAAAATTTGGTGTCTCAGATTCACAGATAAAGAGAAGCTAAATGAGTTGCTTAAAGCCACATGCTTCCCCTGGGACAGGGCCAGCACTCACACTCTGTTGCCTTCCACCCTATTGCCTCTTCTAGGTTCCGGTGGCGACTGCCTTGTATATGGCTAGCAGATTAGCTGAGTGAAGGCTGGACACCTCTGCTTTCTGAATGGACTCCTCATTAATCCTTTTTTAGTCCACAAGACCATATACATTCCAAGAATTTCTAGGTTCTGTAGGCTGGTTGGTTTTGACCTGTCAAAAAGGAATTTTTATCACTCTGATGTGGTAAGAATTGTGAAAGTCCTAAATGATGTTTTGCAAAACTTCACTGGAAATCGGTATTCCACTTTTCTTTTCAAAAATATATTAGCTCCAGGACTGGGTGTGGTGGCTCACACCTGTAACCCTAACACTCCGGGAGGCTGAGGTGGGTAGATTGCTTGAGCTCAGGAATTTGAGACCAACCTAAGCAAAACCCTATCTCTAAAAGTAGCTGGGTGTTATGGCGGGTATCTGTAGTCCCAGCTACGTGGAAGCCTGAGGCAGGAGGATCGCTTGAGCCCGAAAGAGTTTGAGGTTGCTATAATGCCATGGCGTCCTACCCAGAGTGACTGAGTGAGACTCTGTCTGGGAAAAAAAAAAAAAAAGGTATTAACTCCACTGGAGGAAAAAGACACAAATGCTTATTTTATCTTAAAAAGTCAGTTACCTTACAATCTAAAGCAGTATTTTCCACATTAAACTAGTTGAGTTCTGCCTTGACATTTTTTCCCTGAGTGCCACATCTTCCTTAATAGTCTTTTAAAATTGACTTACTTTATTTTACTTAACTATACATTGAACATTTAATAACTGTGAACTCATAGGTTGCTTTATTTTACTGTATTGTTTCCGCTGTATCTTCAAGTAATTCTCGCTATAAAGAAGTCTCTTGTGTACCATCTAAAGCCTTCTCATATGTACATACTGTGCTTTGGAAGACTTTGCATAAGACTGTGGGTCCCTTGGTTGAATGGCAATACCAGGGAAGAATTTTTAAAAATTAAACAAAATGACACTGTTCATAAGCTTGTAAGTTGTAGGGGTAGTAAGTGAAAATGGAAACATGAGTTTGTAAAGACAAATAAATGAAATTCCTTAACTTTAAGCCCTGTTGCTGTCAAGATAAAGTTGTGCAAAATGACTTTCCATTCTGGAGCATGAATGCTTGTCATCCCTTCTTTTTTATGACTTTTGCTTCAGTGAATAGTCCTGGGGTCATAGACCAGACACATGTAAATGCCCTGCTGTACGTCTTGTCAGGAAGGCCAGTCTTGTGTCAACACGAGGAATGCTTGTCCTTGTTGCGGAAGGTGAAACAGTCAGCGGAGGGTGAGAGCACATTCAGAATTTCAAGCCAAGGGCAGACCTTTGGAGGTCAGAAACAGATAAAAGATAACAGGAGAGCATGGTTAAAAGGAAGAGGGTGGTAGGGCTGACTTCATGGCAGGCGGCCTGTGTGGTTGCCCAGGCTCCCATGCTTAGAAGAGTCCTGTACTTGGCTTAATGCTCTGCTGTCATTGTCTTAAAATTCTTCATTTTTGAACAGACAATCCTGCCTTTTTACTATACAGTGGTCCTTGCAAATGATGTAGCCAGAGCGTGGTGTTGGGCAGGGAGACACTTATGGAAAAGGTTTTCATTTAGGTTTGTGGGGTAGAACTGGAAGACTGAGGACTAGACAAAGTGGCAGAAAAGGTTTCAGCTACTAACTGGTAATCTCTCTTCTGATTGACCTTAGCTCATAGACTAAGGAATCCGTTTTAGACTCCAAGATTCCTTTTGTCTTAAACTCCTAGACTGGCTGCCCTCCTTTTCATAGTTATAGGGTAGTAGAAGAAATGGCAAATTCTACATAAAGGATTTGGGCGATACAATGAACTGACCCCTCAGAACTCAAAAAAATTATGTAGTAAGATTGTTGTTTATGGGTTAAATCATAAAATCAACCTACAGTGTATTGACTAGGGGCTGGCATGTAACTGCCCACTAAGGGTGGCTGTAAGACAACAGGGAGTGGTGGACAGTGGGGATGGCGGTGGGCAGTGGGGATGGCAGTGGGCAGTGAGGATGGCAGTGGGGATGTGGTGGGCATTCAAAGAAGCATGGTGTGTGTAAAGGAAAAGCTGTATTCAGCTGTAGCCCGTTATTGCCAAACTGTGTTCAACCATGCCATTGCCTCATGTGGCTAAACAAATGAGGAGCTAATACCTTCTAGAACAACCTGAATGGAAATAGACACCATTCTTTTAAGTAAAGTAGCACAAGAATGGAAAAACAAACATAACCACGTGGTCTCACTGTTAAATTGGAACTAATCGATCAACAGTCATGCACATATGGAAGTAAAATTCAATGGAAATCAAGCAGATAGGATGGGTAACATTGTACCTAGTGGGTGCAGTGTGTTTGGGTGATGGGTGTATTTGTAGCTTTGACTGAAACAATACAAAGACTATTCATGTAGCCAAAGCATTTTGTATCCCTGTAATATTCTGCAAGACAAAAACCAAAAAATGAGAAGAAAACCTTCCATGTTTTTTAGGAGTAGCTGGAAATCTGGATTTTTGACTGTCATTTTTAAATTAAACAAAAAAGCTATATGGAATAACTGAAATATGTCTGCGTTGAATTTATTTTAATCCTTAAGCACACTTTTTAAAGAATGCAGTGGAGTTACGGTATTTCTGGAATTCTCCTGGGGGAGGGGGTGTGTGTCTAGTCAGTTTGGGGACATTTTTGCTGAATCCTAGTTTGCAACTGTGTTTCGTAAGACTTACCTGAGAGTTCTGGAATTGACAGGAAGGCCTGTATGACCATTTGCTCAGTAAGGATTGTATTTGTCGGAGTTCTCCAGAGAGACCAATAGCGTATAGACAGACACCTTGACATGGATACAGATATATGAGGGGATATTTATTAGGGGTCATGGGTCACATGATTATGGCCGCTAAATCCCATGATAGGCCATATGCAAGCTTGAGAACTAGGAAGGCCAATGTCATGGCTCAGTCCAAGTCTGAAGCCTAAGAGCCAAGGGAGTTGATGGTGTGACTCTCAGTCTGAGGCCTGAGGCCTGAGAAGCTAGGGGTGCCCTGGGGGTGCCCTGAGGGCCACTGGTGCAAGTCCCAGAAGCTGAAGGCCAGAGAACCTGGAGTTCTGAAGTCCAAAGGCAGGAGCAGATGGTGTCCTAGCTCCGGGGGGAGAGAGAGAGAATTTGCCCTTCCTCTTCCTCTGCCTTGTTTTGTGTGGGCCCCCAGCCAATTAGATGGTACACACCCACATTGGATGAGGGAGGATCTTCCTTAATCTACTGATTCAAATGCCAGTCTCTTTAGAAATGCCCATATTGATTACCCAGAAATATTACTTTGCCAACTATCTGGGTCTCTCTTAATACAGTCTCGTTAACACTTAAATTAACCATTGCAGTACCTGAACCTAGAATTTTCAACATGGATCCCAGGGCAGAAATGGAACTTGGGAACCTGGGATTGGGAATTGGGATCTACATATTTTGAGTCACCCTGGAATTGCCAGAATCTAAGACTTCTTTTATCTGTATATTTCCTCTCCAGATGGCTTACTTCTTAAATAAAAGAACTCGGAAAGCTGCTTATTAAGACCCATTCTAGAACCCAGCCCTAGTTTCACAGATAGGGATCAGTGTACACAGTGTTTACATCACTATCTTTATAGCGATTTTTTTAAGAGGATGAAAGATCAGATTATAGAGTGATATGGTTTTTACAGACACTCATGTCACTTTCTTTGAACAAGGAAAATGAAGGCCTGCATTCCAAATATGACATGGTGATTGTTAGTACAACCCAGTTGTGTATTATCAGTGGGTAATGACTCCATTGAGAGGAAAATTGATTAGCATTTTTAAAACAGCAGGAAAATTATTTCTGCCCCAATACTGGTTAGTCTGTGAATGGGCTTTCTTCTAATCCTTGTCTTCTGCAAACTGCAGGGTACAGCACAGCCGTGTTCTGCGTAGAGTCAAGCAGAGAAGCCTTCTTGCTGCAGTCAAACTTATTGCTGCTTCTTTCAGGAGGTGAAAATAGCTTTGTCCTCAGTCGCTACACTTTCCTGGTTTGATAGCACATTGGGACTTCTTTGTTTTATTTTGATTAAAGAGACTATTATCTTACATGAAATGTGGAAACAGAGAAATAGTAAAATTTTCTGATGATACATGTGTGTGTGTATAGATATATATATATTCCTCCCCTTGGCTTAAAAATAGCAATTCGTTTAGCATGTTTGCTTTAAAATCCTATTAGCTAAAGCTCAGGTAACATTAATTTTGTCCCTAGTTAGATGTTCTATAAAATACAGGAATAAAGAAGGCTGAGGTCCTTACACTCAGGGAACTCACCTGTTTGGAGAGTTAAGGCATAGAAATAAGGTAAAGAAATGTTAGTATAAGAGAGTGTATGATGAGCCCCAGGTGGGTGCTTTAGAATATTGCATAGCTGGTGTGGACTCTTGGAGGGAGAAACATTGTGTATGCGTCCTGAGACAGCTGGGGAGGACTCAGGCAAGAGCTGGGGCTTAAGCAGGCCTCTGGAGATGGGAAGGATTTATCCAAGTGGAGAAGGGTAGGAGAGATGCTGGTGGCATTTGCAAAAGTAGCTAAGCCAACATGTGCCTGGTTTTTCAACAATGAGTATATCTGTTTGCTTCTATAATAGAGGATTTATGAAGGGGAATAATGAATAATGGGAAATAAAGCTAGAGTGGTAGATTGAATTCAAATCGGAAAGGGCTTTGAATGCCAGGCAAGGGAATTTGGGCATTATTCTGCAGTAAATAGATTAACAGTGGAGTTTCTCGAACGATGAATAAGTAGAAAATGTAAGAAATGGCTTTGTGGTTGAGAGTAGTGGCACCACACAGCTCTGAACCCACGTGCCTTGTGATGGGAGATAAGGGGGAGCGAGACTGTGGCAAGCTGGCTCTACCTCTGGTAGGACTGGGGGTACAATTAGCTGCTCAGTTCCCAGTTCCCTTACTCTTTCAAGGCTTGTTTTAAACCATTTTTTTCAGTCTTAAAATGCATTAATTCAAATTTGACCTTCCTAACTGCATGATGGTTGAATACCCAAATCTATTTCCAGTCGTTCCAGATTGTCACAGAGTTTGATGTCTCGGTGCCAACTGGAAGGGCCAAACCTGGCCTGTGGAGGATTGTTTTTAAAATCTGATTCTAAATTAAGCACTTTGGGACAGTAAAAATGAGATGTGGCCTAGTTCTAACACATTTTGCTAAAGGTATATGTATTCTTTTTCTCTGCCTAAAGATTTGTCTGGCTCTTTCAAACCCCAAAGACATATAACTTAGAGCCAAGAATATTTAGATTCCCCTTTACTCTTTCATTTTTTCCTAGGTGGTTTTTGGCTTCTAGTATAAATAAAAAGGAATTTCTCCAAATATAATTTTTGATTGGAGAGGTTGTTTTCAGTTCCTGGCCTTCCTCCTGTCCTGTATGTCACTAATTATTAAAATCAAATTTAAATTGCTTTTGAAGTATGAGCTATTGACAAGATTGAGACTTGCAAATATTTGAAATTAAGTTCTAAACAATTGTGCCCGTATTAGCAACAGGAATTGTGGTCATGGGGAAATAGACCATAGTGCAAGCTTCAGAGCCAGAAGACCCTGGTTCCAACTTCTCCCTGCGCCACCTACTACCTTGAGTATACGACCTTGACTACGTGTCAGTTAGAGTGCCGTGGGTAGAACTTAAAGCAAGTTCTTTTCTCTCTATTTAGGTGGACTTTATTCTAAGACTCTGATGGAGTACGGATACAAACACAAATAGTCTTTGAAGGGTATCCCTCAGCCCACAGCCCATCTCAGGCCCGCTGAGACCCAGAGGAGAGGAAATGGACAGAGTCCCTGGGCAGACAGGGGAGTTGAACGTCTAGCCTTTCTGAGTCTCAGTTTCTTCATCTTTAAAGTGGAGAATAATGTTTACCTTACAGGGTTGTTATGAAGATAAGAAGCACTTAGCACAATGCCAGGCCTATATTAAACACTCTGTAAAATAGTAACTGTTATTCTTGGGCGGTGGGATTTGGATGGGTTTAATTTACTTTGTTTTCATCTGTGCCATTTGCTTTCCTGTATTTTATTTACTTTCTTACTACCCTAGAGGATGTGGATTTATTCAGAGTTTAGGATTCTTGAGCTAAGAAAGAAAGAGAAAATACAAGCAACAAAATACCAAACGTAAACCTTAGGGATGAGAGCAGTCTTTTAGGGTGCTCAGAAACTGTGTGATACTTACACTTTGATCCCATTGGTTAAAACTAGTCACCTGGCCACAGTGGAGGCTGGGAAATACAGGTTGTCTTTGGAACACTGTCATCATGGATGAGTCTTATAGATACCCCAATTATTAAGAGTTTTATAGACACCCAAATTATTAAAAATAAAATTTAAATTGATTAGGTGGACTTTATTCTAAGCCTAAGTGATAGAATATGGATACCACCTAAAAGACTCCCAAACCAGACTCTTATAGATACCCAAATTTCTGCTACGGCATTCAGTTTGCTTCTGTGACTTTGGCTAGTGTCTTCATGGAAACAAAACCAATTATGATTTTTTTTCAAGGATATATAATCATCTTAAGTATTACATGTGTATTTCTATTTCATTTTACAACGAAGACATTTGTACCAGAATGTTTATTGCAGCCCAATTCATAAATGCCAAGTCATGGAAGCCTCCCAACTGCCCATTGGCCCATGAATGGATTAACGAATTGTGGTATATGTATTCCATGGAATAAGCCATAAAAAAGATGGAGACTTTACATCTTTTATGTTTACCTGGATGGAGCTGGAACATATTCTTCATAATAAAGTATCTCAAGAATGGAAGAAAAACTATCCAGTGTACTCAATAGTATTATGAAACCAATATATAATCATCTACACATTCATATGAATGATAAAACACAACTATAGTCCAGAAAGAAGGAGGGAAGAAGAGGGAGGGTCTGTGGTGGGACCTCACCTAATGTGCAGAATGCAATGGTACATTTCAAAATTATTAAGAGTAGAGTATAAATGTCTTTCCATAACAAATAAGCGAGGTGATGGTTATGTTAACCAGTTTGATGTAAGCATTCCACATTGTATATCAAAGCAGCATATTGTACCCCACAAATGCATTAATGTACACAGTTATGATTTAATAAAAAATTTTAAAATTGTAGATACATAATAGTTGTTGTAACTAATATTCTTAATGTAGAAATTTTACTCTGAGTTCTTAGTCTGCTGTAGAGCATTTTGACTTTTCTAGTCAAAGAGTTTAAGATTTTGTTTATATCATTCAGTTCAGTAAGTATTATTGTTATTTTTTTGTTTTATAGTAGCAAGGTCTTAAATTTTGGGATCTTATCCTTAACAGAGTCTCATCTGAAGCCTCAACTGACATGCACTTTTTCCCGTTTCTGCTTTGTGGTCACAGATAACTGTGTAGGTCATAACCTCTAGAATTCTGGAGGTCAGGCTTCATGAAATATATACCACAAATCACAGCAACAAAAATGTGTTAATATTCAAAACACTTATTACATACTTGAAAAAGTCTGTTTGTGCACTTCACCCGATACTGTAAAAGTTCTTGTCTCTTGTTATCATCTGTTTATGTAGGTCCTTAAATTGAATTTAAAAAGTTGGTTTTGAGATAATTGTAGACGCACGTGCAGTGGTAAGAAACAGTACAGAGAGGTCCCATCTACACTTCACTAGATTCCCCAGTGGTCGCATCTTGCATAATTATGGTGCCATGTCACAAGCAGGAGATTCATTGTGATACAATTCGTGTTGCTTTTTCAGATTTCACCAGTTTTACAGGCTCTTATTTATGAGTGTGAGTGTGTGTGTGCGTGTGGAAGTTCTATGCAGTTTTATCACATGTGACCAGCACAGTCAAGATTCAGAACCCAGGTCCGTCGGCACCAAGTTCCTTTGGGTTACCCTTTCTAGCCACAGCCACCTCTGTCCTTCTACCCACTCTGACTCCTGCCAGCCACTGATCTGTTCTCCATCTTGGCCATTTTAGGAATGTTCTATCAGTGTAATCCAATGATATATTACCTTTTTTTGGGCCAAGGCGCCATCGTATCACAGAGAGCACAAAACGCAGCTCATCCTCCAGGCTCTGGAGATCTTCTCCACCTCACAGGGATGTGCAGGAGAATACGTGTAGCTGATATTCGTGCTTGTCTTGATTTTACTTGAAATTTTGGTTGAGATAATCGTGTATGGAAGCTTTTGAAGTTGGCTTTTTCTAGGCAGCGTAATTCCCTCGAGGTGCATCTGAGCTGTGGCACCTGTCACTAGTTCTTTCCTTTTAACTGAAGGGTGGTGTTCCGTGTGTGTCTGTCCGACAGTTTGTTTATTCATTCACCCATTAAAAGGACGTTGAAGGATTGTTTTCAGTTGTTAACTATTACAAATAAAGATGCCTTGAATATGACCGTGCAGGTTTTGTGTGAATATAAGTTTTCTTTTCTGTGGGGTAAATGCCCAAGAGTGCAGTTGTTAGATCATATGAGAAGCACGTGTTTAATTTTGTAAGAAACTGCCGCACTCTTTTCCAGAGTGTCTGTATTATTTTGATTCCCACCAGCAAAGTCTGAGTGATTTCGTTTTTATGCATTCTTTGAACCTTTCCCAGCATTGGTATTATCACTATGTATATATTTTTAACATTAGCTGGTCTGATGAGTATGTAGTGATATCTCATTGTGATTTTAATTTGCATTTCCCTAATGGGCAATTATGTTAACATCTTTTTGTGTGCTAATTGCCATTCGTACATCCTCTTTGGTGAAATATTTCTTCTTGTCTTTTGCTTGTTCTCTAATTGGATTAGTTTGTTTCCTTATTTAGTTTTGAGAGTTTTTAAAAATAGATATTTTAATACTTGCCCTTCATCAAACATCTGGTTTGCAAATATTTTCTTGAAGTCCACAGATTATTTTTCTATCCTCTTCAAGTCTTCTGCAGAGCAAAAGCTTTTAAATATTAATAAGGTCCTGCTTATCAGATTTTGGTTTTTATGGATTATGCTTTCAATGTCAAGTCTAAGAACACTTTGTCTAGCTCTTGATTATGGAGAGTTCCTACTATGATTTTATCAGCTTTATTGAAATATAAGTCATATACTCTACAGCTTACGCATATGAACTGCACAATTGAGTGGTTTTAATTATGTTCACAGAGTTGTGCAGCCGTCACCCTGATCAAAATTAGACATCTTCACCATCCCCCAAAGAAGCCTTGTACCCTTAAGCTGTCACTGGGGATTCCTCCCTACCTGCCCTGTCCTCCAGCCTCGGAAACCGCTGCTTTCACTTGCATGATGGTACTTGCATGGGAAGTATCAGCTTTTCATTCATTTTTATCGCAGACTACTATTCCATTGTTTTGTTTATCCATTCATTAGTTGGTAGACATTTGGATTGTTTCTACTTTTTGGCCATTTTGAATAATGTACCAATGTTATTTACTGAATTTTTAGATTGAAGTTTAAGTGCCCCTGATGCAGTTAGACTCAGAGCTAATTTCTCTTCTAAGAAGGAAGTACCTTTGAGAAGGAATTTTCTACTTTATTTAGCCTTTAAAGAAAATTAAATAGAAAGTGGAGGTATCAAGCAGCTAATAAGTAGGTATACCACCTCAATTTTTCAATTGCAAAAAAAATAGCACTTATTTCTTGCCAAAATAAAAGTGAGGATTAAAATCAGAAATACCAATTTCTTCCTTTAAAGATACTTTATTAAACTTAAATATAATAGTATTTCATAAGATTACCTGCCAATAAAAAAAAATGGGAAGGAAGTTTCTAATGAGGATGAAAACATGTATATTATTTTAGAAGTTCTGAAGTCTTCAAGTTAAAGTAGTGAGCCACAATTAAAAAAAGGGCTTGCTGTAGATGGCCTCTATCAGTTTAAGAAATGTTCCTTCTATACCTATTTTCTTAAGCGTTCTGATCAAGAAAGGATGCTGGATATTATGAAAAGCTTTTTCTGCATCAATTGAGAGAATCGTATGGTCTTTGTTTTTTGTTTACGTGATGTATTATATTTATAGATTTGTGTATATTGAACCATCCTTGGGACCCTGGGATAAAAGCCACCTGGTCATGATATATAATTTGTTTGATGTGTTGCTGGATTCTGTTTGCTAGGATCTTATTGAATATTTAAACTACAAATGTTGGCGTGGATGTGGAGAAAAAGGAATATTTCTGCACTGCTGGTGGGAATGCAAGCTAGTACGTTCCTTTTGGAAAGAAGTTTGGCGAACACTCAGGGATCTAAATGTAGACCTGCCATTTGATCCTGCAGTTCCTCTACTAGGTATATATCTAAAGGACCAAAAATCACTTGGCAATAAAGATATTTGCATCAGATTGTTCATTGCAGCTCAATTCATAATTGCCAAGTCATGGAAGAAGCCCAAGTGCCCATCAACCCATGAATGGATTAATAAATTATGGTATATGTACACCATAGAATACTATGCAGCATTAAAAAAAGATGGAGCCTTTACCTCTTTTATGTTTACATGGATGGAGCTGGAAAATATTCCTCTTAGCAAAGTATCTCAGGAATGGAAAAAAAATATCCAATGTACTCAGTACTACTATGAAACCAATTTATAATCACCCACACTTTCATATGAAAGATGAATCACAAGCTCAGGATGAAGGAGGAAAGGTGGGGCATGGGAAAGAAGGGGGATGGTTAGATAGAGGGAGGGTTAATGGTGGGACCACATCTATGGAGCACATTGCAAGGGTACGAGTCATATCCATCAAGGATAGAACACAAATGTCTTAACACTGTGATTAAATAAACGAGGTGAAAGCTATATTAATTAAAAAAATAAATATAATGAAAAGAAGGACTTGTTTTTTTCACATTTCAAGTCTTTTTGTCTCAAATTTGGTCTGTTCCTGAGTGGTGAAGTCACACCTCATTAACAGGATGTAAATTTTCCATGTTGGTTTGTTGCCTCTTTGCAGTTACTTTGCTTAAAGACAAACTTATATTACAAAAAAGGCTGGCCTTTTATCTTGGGAAATCAGGTACTTACATTTGTTTTAAATAATACATTGCTTCTTAAGTTTTACAGTTATACTTTGCAGCACATTTTGTTCCTTTAAAATGTGTATGGTTAAGTTGGTCGGTTTGAAAGATACCGCATATACAGTAAAATCATTTTTTAAAATGTAAGCCTTTAAAAGTACAACAATCTCCTGTCATTTAGAGTAACTGAGAATTCCATATGTGTCATAGATGGGTCACTAGTTAAGTTAGTTGATTACTTATGAAGTATGTTTTGACAGTGTTCATAGTAGTTTGTGATGCTCTTGAAAACAATTTTAATTGCTATATAGTTTTATAACTTACATACCCTAAAATTCACCTTGTAGAATGTACACCTTAGTGCCTTACACAATGTTCACAGAGTTGTGCAACCATCTCCACTATGTAATTCCATGGTGTAGTTACGATGCAGATTTGACTTTCCTTTACATTCATTCTTACTAGTTTTGGGTGTGTAGCTTCCTTCAAAATAGATTTGAGGTGGTGAACAGTAAGGGACTCATTATAATAGGGCCAGTATGAAATCAGAGATTAAAAATATTAGTATGAAGGGAGGAATTAACATATCAAACACTTGAACTGCAATTAATTAATTAATTATGCAAAGCATGTAAATCTGAAACTCGGAATCTGGTAGTGTCTTGCCTTCTACATGATGCCAAAATTATTTTTCATAAGAACTTGTTTTTCTTAAAACCAAGCCAAATTACACTTCTTTCCTCTTTAAGCACCCCCCTCCCCGATTCTCACAGACGAAAGTCATGTTTAATGTTAATGCTTGAGACTCATTCAAGGTATAGCAGGTAAGCACTCCAATTTGTACAAATAATCAACACATCAAATCCCATAATGGCATAAATGTATATATGATCTATGTACAAACAACTTAATAGAAAAAAAAAAGAAACTAATAGGTGGGTATAGCTATGTTGGGGGTAAGCAAGGTACATCTCTGTAGCATCAATTTTGCCTAATTTTAGAGAAAAATCAGTTATGCTAATTAAACATTTTTTATATTAGGCAAAGAGTGGAGTGCACAATTCACATGAAATACAACGTAAGATTTTAAATGAATGTTGTGGTTGATCTTAATTGATAAGAAGCATGATGTCAGGAACCTTCCACCCTTCCTGTTACACTTTCTCTTATTTGCTGGTAGTGAGTCTGCCTTGGAAATAACCGCGAAGTTCTAGCTTAGCAAACCAAGCAAACGCATCTGAGAGAAGTTCACTAACAAAACAATCCAACAAGCCCCAGACGGTGCTTCCCAGGCCTTAGACTGGGATCATACCCCTTCAGGCGTGTTCAGCTTCTCCCTGATCTGGACCAGCGTCAGGCCCTCTCTCCAGTCTTTCTGCCCAGACTGTCTCCCTGTCACCCCCAGTCTGTCGGACTCTCCCTCCTTCCTTCAGTCTTGGGCCTGAGCAGTTTGTGTGTGGGTGTCCGGCCGCCGTGCCCCGAGGTCCTTCTCTCCTGCCTCTGTTGCTAGAGTCCTGTGGGTGTCACTCGGGAACAGCGGCATCTGACTGGGTAGAGGGGGAGGGGGATGTGCTGAGTGCCCTCCCGTCACTGCACACTCTCATCTTCACATCCCCAGGGCTCGGTATTGTTTCTGGCGCCTGGTAGATACTTAATCAGTGTTCTCTTAAATTAATGAATTCTGAATGGCAGTCATTTGTGGACTATAGCAGTGCAGATAATTTCATTTGGGCTTCATGGATTTGGTTTGCATTTCAGGTTAAATGGTGTTTTTTGTACTTTTTATTCCTCTTCAGGGCCCGGCAGTACGGCTTCCAGCACCACCAGTGTGCCGAAATGGCTCTTGCTGGGTCAACAATGACCCATTCTCCAAATCCAGTGATCTTTTATGTGATTGCCTTCTTTCTGGAGCTTTCTGCTGTGTTTGACACTATTGTTACTTCACTTGTGAAGCTCTTACTCTCTTTATTTCTGTAACAACACACATTTCCACATCTCCTTGTGTCAGCTGTCACATCTGCAGACCCCTCGTCCTCCGAGTGAGTCTTTAGCGTTCATTGGCGTCCGCAGGTTCTTTGGCTCCCGCCCTTCTCTCTGCAGCACTGGCATCTCCCAGTTTCTGTTCTTTGACCCTAATCCTCAGAGTCCACAGCTCGGTCCTTTATTTTTTAATTTTTTTATTGCTGGAGATTCATTGAGGATACAAAGAACCAGGTTACACGGATTGCCTGTGTTAGGTAAAGTCCCTCTTACAATTTTGTCCCACCCCCCAAAGGTGTGACTCTCCTGCCTCCTTCTCTCTCTCTGCTCTCCCCTTCCCCCACGCTAGATCATTAATTGTGCTCATATCAGAATTGGGTGCATAGGATTCTTGCTTCTCCGTTCTTGTGATGCTTCACTAAGAAGAATGTGTTCCACTTCCATCCAGGTTAATACGAAAGCTGTAAAGTCTCCATCTTTTTTGAGGCTGAGTAGTATTCCATGGTGTACACATACCACAGCTTGTTAATCCATTCCTGAGTTGGCTCAGCTCAGTCCTTGTGTGCGAGCCTCCTTTTCTTCTCTGCAGGTGCCTCTTTGACATTGCCACCAGAATAGTCCAAAGCTTCACAAACTTTTTGCATCTAAAATGAAATTCTTCTTCCTTCCTGCTAAACTGATCATTCTTCTGTATTCTGTTGCTCTCTCTGATTTGGTGAAACCACACCATTTACTCAGTTACTGAAGTTAGAAATCTGGTTGACCTCTATGTAGCACAAGCCTTCTTCCTTACTTTCCCCTTCAAATTAACCATTGAAGACCTCTCAGTTTTTCTCCAGGTATTTTGCAAATTAATTTCATTATTTGAAAGCTACTTCCTTCTCTCTCCTCTACTGGTGCAGGGTGCATCTGGGGAGTGGAGAAATTGCCATTGTCCTGGCAGTGACCCCATTTTGAACTTAGGACTTAATAGTTACATGGGCATATATATATCAAACATAAAATATCTTTGTTTTCTGGTCCTGCCATTTCCAGGACTGTTCTTTTTCTCGGCCACACACACACTATTTCTTGATTCCTGTTGCAGAGTTTCCCTGCTAGCAGGCGGTGCCTTAGAATTCTTTGGGTACCCTAGGGCTAGAGAGACTTGGGTCTCCTCCAGGGGCACACTAGGGCATGTTCTCCAGACCTTCTGTCACATTCGGCACGCCCTGCTCTGAAGTAGCAGGCAGAGGAACATGGTGTGTCTAGGAGATCCACCTTCTCTTTCTTGTTCCTGAACTTGGGCAGGGATCAGGGTCTAATCAAGAAAAACAATTTCCTCTCTTGGGTACACTCACACTTCACTTGTGGCCACTGATATGTGTCAGTGTTTTCCCCACGCTAGCTAACTCTTGACACCAGCTAGACTTACAACTTAACTCAATTTTGACACTTTCCATCTAGAGATAGCATCAGATCCCCCAGCTTGAGAACTCTGTCCCATAAGACTGCCCCCATGTCAGACACCAATCGCAAGTCCAGGCTGTAAATCAGAGGTCCCCACAAACCCCCTCCTTAGGTGCAATCACTTACTAGAATGGCTCACAGAACTCAGGGAAACACTTTACTTAGAAAGAATATGACTCAGGAATAGTCAAATGAAGGCGATCCAGAGGACAAGGCATGGGGGGAGTGTCTGTGCCCGCTCTAGATACGCCATTTCCCAGCACTAACAGGAAAGCTCTCCGGACCCTCTTTTTGGGTGATAGAAGCTTTGTTAAGTAGCCATGAAGGAATAAATCCTTAACTGTTAGTGACTAACCTCCAGCCCCACCTCCCTCATGGGACAATATTGGGGCTAGGACCGAAGTTCCAACCCTCTAATCTTGTGGTTGGCACCCTGGCAACCAGCTCCCATCCTGAGGCTACCCTGTTTGTGTCATTAGCTTGCACATATATTTGTCGCTTTGGAAATTGTAAGGGTTTTAGAAGCTTTGTGTCTAGAAACTGAGCCGAGAACAAATATGTATTTCCTATATGTCACAGGGCAGCCACCAATTTGTTGGAAGGGGAGGAAGCAGGTCTGCGGAGCCAGCTCTCGGCTGTGGCTCCGTGTCAGGACTCCACTGCTGACTCCGTGCAGGAGGGGGCTTAGTTCACTGTCAGGAGGTTGCTTTTCTTGCCCTTTATTGTTCTCCCCGACCTCTCTCTCCCATACTGGTCAAAGAGCCATCCCCCGTCCTTCCTGCAGGGCTTCTGTCTCTCTTCCGCCCCTCCCCCATGCCTCTCTTTAAGGCATCCTTGCAGGGTTGGCATTTTACACATTTTTTAAAATTTTCTTCCTCCTGTCACGAAGGATTTTGAAGTATTATAGCACTGTAAACCCTGATCCATCAAATGTTCCTCATCTTGTAGGTGGGATACTTTTTTAAATGAGAGTGGAGTGATGGAATCTCATTGTCTAAAAAGCCAAGGGGCAGCTCCTGCCATCAGAGATTATTAAAATTAAAGGCAGCATCTGCTTCTCAGGACTCGCTCTTTACTTAAGTAGATGTATTTTTGATTGTCTATTGCCTGGGGTTAATAAAAAAGGCATCAAAGCAGCGATCCTGTTCTTTTCTTTGAAGAGTTGAGGGCTATGTCCAAACTTTAGGCCAAACTGAGGTGAAAATAGGTAATTTATTTATTTATTTATTTATTTATTTTTGTAGAGACAGAGTTTCCCTTTATTGCCCTCAG
The DNA here is from genome assembly GCA_963574655.1 of Perodicticus potto. Lineage (NCBI taxonomy): Eukaryota > Metazoa > Chordata > Mammalia > Primates > Lorisidae > Perodicticus > Perodicticus potto. The sequence goes on along the minus strand of CAUYRH010038425.1, from coordinate 62,306 downwards.
TAGAGTGCTGTGGCATCACAGCTCACAGCAACCTCCAACTCCTGGGCTTAGGCGATTCTCTTGCGCCCGCCACAACACCTGGTTATTTTTTTGTTGTTGCTGTTGCAGTTTGGCCGGGGCCGGGTTTGAACCCGCCACCCTCGATATAAGGGGCTGGCGCCTTACTTAGTGAGCCACAGGCACCGCCCAAAAATAGGTAATTTAAATGCGTAGATTTTTAGAAGTATGTTACTTCTGCCTGTAGATTCCATGGCTGCTTGGAGGGGTAATTTACTCAGTATAATTCTTTCCATTTGAAGTAAATTGTTACTTTTCGAAAGTGAAATCTTCATGGAAGGAAGTAAACATTTCCTCTTTGAAAGGAAGAATTGCTTTTGCTTATTGAAATATTGAAAGCATTTGTTGAACATCTAATGTGAAGCTTTGATAGGGGAAGAAAAGAGAGACATTTTAAAGAACAGCACTTTTTACAAAGAGAATGTCTTGGGTAAAGTGCTTTAGTTAGCTAGAGGGAAAAAGCCAGTGCTTGGGGAGTGAGGAGAGACGAGCCAGGAAGTGGGGAGGAAGGAGGAAGGCGAGGAGGTGCCCAAGGAGCTCCTGCCGTCCGTCCGTCCGTCCGTCTGTCCCTCCGTCCGTAGAGTCTGTTCTCGGAGCCCAGCCTTCCATCCTCTTTCAAATATAAACCCTGGATTTGCTCTTCATAGAGGATGAGTTCATTGTTGTTTTGACATCATGTCAATTTTTTTTCTGGAGTAATAGATAATTAGAACTCTTTGATGAAGAAAAGGTCCTATGTTCTGTTTTATAGATCATCGTTTTCCAAACCGTCAAGTGGAATTCAGTTCCAGTCTCCAGGGCAAATGAAGATTAGTTAGGATGTATTAAACTCTGTGAATTTAATGTTCATGAAAAGTGTTTCATAAAGGAGGATGCTGGCTATTAACCCTCCTTAGAAGGAAATTGTTGATGGGAAACCATTCTGAGAGGTAAGATTCATGGCAGCGTCAGAAACGGGAGCAGCCGGCGCAGCTGGGCTTCTGGGGCAGTCAGGTCAGCTGGGACAACTCAGTTTTGTGCAGTCTGTTGTCTTACAAAAACAAAAACTTCACATTTTTGTATTGTAATTTAGAAGAATATTTACTATTAAAAGGAGTTCTGTATTTTAATGACGGTTATTAACTCCTGACAGATACAGGTAGTTCAATGAGAAGGGATAAAGGGGAGAAAGCTTTTCCCCATTCTTGTCTTAGGATTTTTTCCTCTCAAATAAAATCCTTACATTTGAATAATTTATTGATTCAGGACAAGGCGGTTGGTAATTTTATATTGACCCCATTCATCCGAAGCAGCACATAACCCAAATGCAAAAAGTCAGACTCTGATGCTGCAAAAATCAATGTTATTTAAGTAAATGCAGTTTAGACAGCTCATTTCCTTTAAACAGACTGGCTGAGATGCTCAACTTTTCAGTGACTGTGTAGTCAGCACCTGTGCTTGGAATATTGTACTTTTATTTATTTATTTTTTTGAGACAGAGTTGAATCTCACTTTCTTGCCCTGGGTAGAGTGCCGTGGTGTCACAGCTCACAGCAACCTCCAACTCTTGGGCTCAAGCGATTCTCTTGCCTCAGCCTCCTGAGCAGCTGGGATTATAGGTGCCTGCCACATCACCCGGCTAGTTTTAAAGACTAGGTCTCAGTCTGGCTCAGGCTAGTCTTGAACCTGTGAACTCAGGCAATCCACCTACCTTGTCCTCCCAAGTGCTAGGATTACAGGCGTGAGCCACCGCGCCCGGCCCCCAGTATTGTACTTTTCCACTTACATTGTGTGGGTTGTCGCTCATCTCTAACCGTGCTTTAGTGGTTTACTGTAGAATTTATGTTTATGGTACAACTATGTTTTACTTCTTTGGGGGTTCACCAAAAGCAGTGTCGTTTCTCCATTTAACTGAAAACATTCTTTAGGGCATTGTATTACTTTTCTGTGGCTGCTGTTAAAAATTATTCTAAACTTAGTGGCTTTAAACAATAAAAATTTATTCTCTCCTAGTTCTGGGGACCAGATTTCAGAATCATGGTGTTGGCAGGGCTCCGTTCCCTTCTGAAGCTCTAGGGAAGCATCCATTCCTGTCTTTTCCAGTTTCTCGTCGCTTCTGGCTTCCCTTGGTTTGTGTCTACGTGATTCCGTCTCTGCTTCCGCTGTCACATCGCCTCCTATTTTGTCTGAAAACTGCCTCTCATTGCACTTAGTGCCCATCGGGATAATCCAGAATACACTTTTCAAGATGGTTAATTTAATAACCCCAGAATGTAATCTTCACAGGTCCTGGGGATTGGAACATGGGCACACCTTTTGGGGGGCCTCAATTCAGCCCCCGATAGATATTTTCTTCCTTTTTGCTGGTCCATAATGTGTAGAATATTCAGCCTACCTATTCTACCTGCATTCAGACCGTAGCATCATCATCTTTCTAAAATCCTGAATATGTCTAGATAAATCTAGGTGAAAACATTTGCCTTTCCCAATAATCAATCTAAATTTAATTACTTTGGGTTATACTGAGTGGATGTTGAAAATAAATGTTAATAGTTGAAAGTAATTCATTTGGATTCAAATTTTATCAATGAAATAATCTATGAGATGCATAAATAAGCCAGTTAGAAGAGATTTTGGTACAAAGTATTTGTGAAACTAGTTTGCACTGGATTTTCTCCCAAGTTAATTCATTTTTACAGATGCTAACAAAATCTTTCTCCTTTTCATAGTATTCAGAAAGAAGAGAGCATATGATGTCAAACTGTAATTAACCTTTCTCTGTAACTGGACTTTCCCTACACAAATGTGTATTTATATTCTAATCACAAATCCCCACACATCAGTTGCAGACAGCAGTTCTCTGGTTAACGTGTTCTGAACTACTAAGCGCTGCTGGATTTGGGGGTTGTGCAAAAGTGTGCTGAGCAGGTAGTGCCAAGATATTTATTGTAGAAAGGTTGTTCTTTTAGACCTCAGACATGAATTTTATGTGTAAACTACTCAGGTGTCTTGACCCCCCCTTCTGTGTTTCATTTTGTTTAAAAATGAAGAGTTACTCTTGTTACTACTGATATTTACTCTTGTTACTACTGATATTTACCGGCATTGGAGGGAGCTCATTCTAAAGGAGTCAGAGCCAGTTGGTGTATCTCTGGGGACTTTCCTAGTCCTTCTATAAAGGGGTAAAGGTGGTGGAATGTACAAAATAGGGTGTTTTTAGGGTATACCTGCCTGGGTGCCACAGCAGGTGTATGTAGGAAACAGTGAAAGGTAGGGGTGAACCATTCATTGAATTCTAATCATTGAAGGCCTGGAATACCAGGCTTAGAAATCTAGATTTTCTTTTTTCTCTAATCCTCTCTCTCTCTCATTTAATCTTTCTCCTTATTTATTTTATTTTAGATGGCAGTGGATTTACTTAGGTTATTTTTGTAGATGATTGTTCAATAGTATTTTCCTCTCTGTAGTTTTAAACATATTTCCAAAACCCCTGAGAGTGTATTTTGGTGTTTAAGTCAAAATTTCCTATCCTTTACTTGGCCCAAAGCAACAGACAGAAAACTTGAGGTTTGAATTTTAAGTTTCTACCATTTTAAAAGAAAGAGGTTAATATTCCCAATGTTACACATCTTTTTTTTTTTTTTTTTTTTTAAAGAAATGCCTTTTGTTTGCAGGCAGACTATGAAAATTTTTCTTGTAAAAGGTCACGGTTTCTTCTAATGACATTCTTTAAAATCCTGACAGCATGGGTCCTGAAAAATATACCACCATACAACTCTTAGGTGCACTTTTCATAAAATTCAACACTTTTTATCTTTAGCCTCCAAAGTCTATAGTATGTAAGCCGTTACTCATAAAAACTACAGGTTCAGAATCAAGAGAACAGATTTCCTGCTTTCCTGAACACTGCAGTTATTTTGGTTGTGCTTCTGGCTGGGTCACCCAGATCAGACTTGGTGACCCAGAGGTGTAAGATGGCTGCCTTAAAATACAGTGCAAAGAACAGTCATGTCTTATCTGTTCATCTTGCAGCTGAGCCCATATGGTGTTCTGAACTTCGTATATATAATAGTCCTTTTCTGGTGTGGACTCCACTTTATATTCCACTGCTTGTCCATTCTTTCATTTTGAGTATCTATTCTATTCCAGTCCTGTGAATATAGACAATCCCTGTCCTTACAGAGGTTAAAGGCATGTGGGAGAGACAGGCATACATATAAATAATGAAAGCCTAAAATAATAAATACAATTACAGTGCTAAAACAAAGTCCTTCTTGTGGCCCGACCTCTCTAGTCCACATTCCCCAACTAGTTATTTTCTTCTGTGGGTTTTCCTCCTCGCCCCGCAGCCTCTTTCTCAGACAGGCATATACACCCAGCCTGCTTCCTCTTTTCTGCTTCCACATTTGCCCAATTTGTGTGTGAACATCTTGTGCAGCGACGGCTTCCTTTCCTGACTCTTGGTAGCCCTCTCCAACGTTCCAGCTTTGCGTTTCAGTGTTAGCAGAGAGAAAAATAATGCGTCTCATTATCTGTGAAACATATAGAATGTCTCAATTGATATTTAAAATGACAGAGCCTACTGTTGTAAAAGGAAAATGATTCCTACTACATATTTTGAAGTATTTATAGAATATGGAAGGAGGGGCGTGTGTATTTGTGTACGTGTGCATACATGCAGAAGGTAAAGTGGTGCCGTCATTGTGGGACAGGTGACTTTCAAAGCAGCTCCTATTGTAATGAATCACAGTAATCTTAGCTTCTTATTTTTAGATTTATAATGAAAGGGAATGTTACCCTTGAAAAAAGGTGGGGGTAGGGTGAAAGTTTCTTCCTTTACTTCTTATTAGTTGTATTTTGAGTAAAAAATACAAGGCTTAAAAGAGTAATTACTAAACAATGAAACAGAGGTAAATAAAATCCAGGACTGCCTATGTAGGTGGTATTAATTTATCTGCTTAAGTTCTGGATGAATTACTGAAAGCTGATGAATTACTGAGGCATAGTTCTAACTCTAACCTTGAGCACTTCAGTTTTCCCATCTGTAATAAGGGGTTGATATAGTAGACATTTGTCTACTCAGCTTCCTTTCTCCATACTCTTCCAGGAGTTTCCATTTTCCCATTTTTGTTTCTCATTGTTCAGGTAGGTCCAACCCAGTGTACTCTCTTTTATCCAGGGGTGTACAGCCGAGGTCATTGAACTTCTGCTTACCCTGCCACTGTGGTTATTTAGGGTAGACATGAGGCCCAAGCTGCATGGATCTAAGTGAACTTGTGGATTTTGGGTGGAATTATAGAGTTAGCTTCTAATAAAATTCCTGTATAAGTACAGGATATCCCAAAGGTCACTATACATAGCAAAATTACCAATACAGATTTTACACTATATTTTATATTTTTTATATTTATTATCAACATGTAGTTATATAAATATTTTTAAACTTTTGCAATGAACATTTTGTAAAGGAAGGTACATTTAGCTACATTTTCCCATTTTCCCTATGGATGTATATAGACTCTGTAGAATGGAAAGGGGGAACTGTTGGGAACCTCCACGTGGAGATAACTAGGGGGTGGCTTATACAGAGGAAAGGAGACCCTATCTGATGGATCTAGCATCAGGGCTAATTCATTGATCTTTTCTGTGTTTATTATTTTATTTATTTTACTTATTGTATTTATGTATTTATTTTTGAATAAATGACAGAGTCTCACTCTCATCCAGGCTAGAGTGCAGTGGCATCATCATAGCTCACTGCAACTCCAACCCTCCTAGGCTCAAACAACCCTCCTGGGCTTCAGCCTCCTGTGCAGCTGGGACTGTAGGCTCATGCTGTCATACCAAGCAAATTTTTCTATTTTTTTTTTTTTTTTAACAGAAATGGAGTCTTGCTCTTGCTCAGGCTGGTCTCCAACTCCTGGTCTCAAATAATCCTCCCACATCAGCCTCCCAAAGTGCTAGGAATACAGGCATGAGCCACCACGCTTGGCCTTATTTCAAAGCATATTAATATATGGTATATAGATATAGTCACCTTCTTTGACTTTTGCTCACCCTTGGTCTAGCTGTATTCACTCCTTCCAAGGCCTGAAAATACAACAAAAGAAACAGAATGGAAAACACTGCTTGAATTAGAAACAAGGAAAAATTATTCCTTTCTGAATCACATACACAAATGATCCTTTTCTAAGCCACCCCTCACTATTGGGTTAATATGTGCATTTTGTGATGATAACTTCTTAAGCACACTACATGAGAATGAAGAAAAAATACCAGAGAGATACCTGTTTAAAGTGTATTTGTGAGAGCCACGAGGTGGTGAAGTTGAAGGAGTAGAGCCTGGAGGCAGAAGCCTCTGGTGTGAACCTGGCTCCCCCGTTTAACTGTGACCACATCAGGTGCTGTGAATTTCTCTTGTCTTTCAGTTAGTTGGGTTGTTGTGAGGACGATGAGGCATACTAGGTATGAAAACAGTTCACGTTCAAAACCTGGTGAAGGGCTGAGACGGTTTAGGAATGAGCGAGCCTAACGAATTTAATGAGTTCCATTGATGAATTTGTCACAGAAGCAAGAGATTGGGAGCTATTAGGAGATAAGATTAAACCTATAAATAGTTCCAATAATTGAAACTCTGGACTGAGAAGTTTAAATTTGTTTAAAAATAAAGAAGCGGCTTGGTGCCTGTGGCTCAACAGGCTAAGGCGCCAGCCACGTACACCTGAGCTGGCGGGTTCGAATCCAGCCCGGGCCCACCAAACAACGACACGTGCAACCAAAAAAAAAAAAAAAATAGCTGGGCATTGTGGCGGGCGCCTGTAGTCCCAGCTACTTGGGAGGCGGAGGCAGGAGACTCGCTTGAGCCCAGGAATTGGAGGTTGCTGTGAGCTGTGATGCCACGGCACTCTATCCAGGGTGACAGCTCGAGGCTCTGTCTCAAAATTAAAAAAAAAAAAAAAAAAAAATAAAGAAGCAAGCATTAGTCACCACTGTGAGGTGCCTTCCTCCAGATCGTTTCTGAAACTTCGTTCCTTTCTTTTGCGTCCCACAGTGAGTACAAACTCCTGACTCACCTTGTGGAAGCCAGTCTGTCCTCATCCAGCAGCCTCTTGCTACATTTATCTGCCTAAAAATAATAGACTCTAATTGCCAGCTGGATCTGGTGACTGCAAGAACATAGAGAATGAAAGACAGGGATGGGTAAAAATAATCGGAGAGGCTGGGACGGCGGAGGTATTAACAGAAGGAGGCAGATGGGAAGGGGCCCTGATGAGGTGATGTGATGCCTGGAATCACTGGGTACAAAGCTGCCAATTTGGAAACAGCCCTCGGAAAATGGAGTCCCTGTGTAGATCTGCAAGTTATAAAGTCATTGAACTTTATATCTCAAAGCATTCTGTCTCAGTTTGGGCTGCCATGACGAAAGACCACAGATTGGCGTAGACAACAGACATGTATTTCTGGAGTCCCAGGTTAAGGCTGGCAGATCCAGTGTCTCGTCAGGTTTCTCTGCCTGACGTGCTGATGGCTGCCTCCTTGCTGGGTTCACACGTGGCTGAGAGATCATCTCCCTTGTGCCTCTTATAAAGGCACTAATCCCGTTCAGGAGCGCCCTACTGTCATGACTTAATTAATTCCAAAAGGCTCCACCTCCAAATGCCTTCACATTAGGGACTAGGACTCCAAAGTATGAATTTGGGGGGAACAAATGTGTAGTCCATAAAAGATCGTTAAAAAATCATTTGGCTTTGATTCTTTTTGATAAGAGGTAGAAAGTAGAAAGAAGTTTTTCCAATGAAAGTTTGGAAGTTTTGAAGTAGAAAGTCACGCAGTGTATCATTAGAGGCACAGCTAGGAATGGACCCTTTGTTGCCAATCCTAGTGCCACTCTGTATTCTTTCTTCTCCATCACATGGCGCTCCCGTGGCGTCAACACAGAGATCACAATGGAAGCCGTAATGATAGAGCAGGAATTATCATGAAGACCAGCTACATGCCAGGCAGAACATAGTGTAATTTCGTAATTTTCTTCGGGTGGCTGGATATAAACTCTGAAGATACTGATAGCTTTGACATGAAAAAGCCGAGGTTCAGATAGGATGAGTGACTGTAGGGAAAAGCTGGCTTATCAAGTGCATAGCAGCTGATACAGAAATAGAAATTCTTATTCTCATGCCAAGTGTTCTTAAAGGCCTTGTAGTGTAATTACTTAATTAGCATTTGGGTTTTGATGCTAAAGGGTCCTGTGTTCAATTCCTGTCTCTGTTACTTGTGTTTGAGATGCTTTGGAGCTTTAGTTTCCTAATCTGTGAAGTGGGAGCAATAGCGGCTACCTCATAGTGGGGATGTATTGATGATTTATCAGTTTCCTATTACTGCTCAACAAATTACTTTAAAAATCTAGCAGTTTAAAACAATATAAATGGTCTATTACAGTTCTGGAGGATCTAGAGGAGACTCTGCGCCTTGCTCCCTGCCCTTGTCCAGATTCCAGGGACTGCCCACATTCTTTGGCTCACAGCCCACTCCAGCAATGGCATCGCTCCAGCTTCTTTTCCATTGTCACATTTCCTCTGACGTTCTGGCCTCTGTTCTCGTAAGGACCCTGGTACCTGCCTAGGTGCTCTGGGATTACCTGTATAATCCAGAAGAACATTTCCATCTCAGGGCCCTTAAGTAGATCACATCTGCAGAGTTCTGTTTGCCACGTGAAGTGGCACGTTCCCAGGCGTTAGGGATTAGGGAGCAGAGGTATCTGGGGCGCATCCCTCTCCTTGCCACCCTGGTGCTGCTGCTGCTGCTGCTGAGGACCAGTGGCTGCTGCTAATATTTCACTTGATCCTGAAGTTACCTCTAGTATTTCATCAAAGAAAATAAGTTCTGCTGTCTCAAAACACATAAGAACAAGGCTGTCCTAATAAGAGGATTTAGCTACAGATTTGATAAAAGCTTCCTTGTCCCACAGTTGAAAGTGGCTTTCTTCACAGAGCTTCCTGGAAACCCCTGGAACATTTGTATTAACCTCTGTTGATTCAGGCATTGAAATGCTAGCAAAATGCAGTTATGTTTTCTGGAAGTAACCTACTATCAATCTAGCACCAATGACTATTAATAAAATCAAGTGAGATGCTGAGGGTATGTGAAATAGGACAGGTGGGTTTTGAGTTAAAGTGAGATAAAGGAATTGCTTGTAACAGGGAGCCAGCATTCATATTTGAAATATTGAGCTGCCTCTTTGGTTTGGATCCTGATGAAGGGTCAGCCTTATACATATTTATAGAAAATTTTTGTCTCCATCCCTATTCCTGCACCTCCCCCACCTCCGAAACTCTAACACTGCCAAATCCCTAATGAGTCTTAGTTTTTAGGGAAAACTGGATAAAAATGGTCACGTTCAAGAAAATAAAGCTCGAGTGAAGTGGCAGCAGAATTAAGTGACAGGTTTTTAAAAGTACTAGTGTAAAAATACCTCTTACTTTTATTTTCCTTCTAATTTATTATAAATTATATGTCTGCTTGGGAGAAAAGTGAAAACCAGTCCATCATTTTAAAAACACATATCAGGCAAATGGTTACACAGCAGGAGGATCCCAAGCTAATTTTGACAGCCAGTCGGTGTTCTCATTCACTAGCCTGTCTCAGACACAGCATCTATGTAGCTTTTATTTTTCCAGGCTTTCTTCTGATACATTTTTACTCGTTGGCTAGTTTTGTTAATTTATGACAAACATAAATTAAAATTATTTTTCCTTCAAATAAAATATCACATATTAAGCTGGCGATTTTAAGCTAAAGTCTGTAGAATTTTTAAAATATAGACTTGGAGACCACATTCAACTCCCTAGCAAGTCAGAGAGGCCCCCAGCTGTCTGGCCTTCTCAGCTCCTGAGATCCTCAGTGCTGCTTACAGCCAGTCAAGTTCACTCCTTCCTGCTTCGTACTTCCTCTTCCTCTTCCTCTACCAAGTGATTTTTGTTCTTAAATTATTGTTTCCTACAGAAATTTAACTTCGTCCTTCATTATGGAGAAAGCTTTGCTCTCATCACTCAGTGGTGAAGCAGCTTGACGTTCCTCCAACCCCAGGTCCCAGGCTTGACCCCAGTCAGGGGCTGTGTGAAATGTCTGCTACCTGTGCCTCTGTCCTTGAACACTCTTCTTTCCAGGTGTCAAGGGTGCACACCTAGGACAAGGTGCAATCTCCTTTTGGATTTGATAATTCAGGAAGCACCTCCATTTTGTGAATAAGGTATCGGTGTAATTGAATATCTGTGATGGAAAACTCAGCTGGGTCGATGTAGGTGGACAAAGGAACTATGGGTAGATAAGCTGATTTCGGCAGTGCCTGAAAGTCTCCTGACAGAGCGCCTCAAACTGTCACTTCCGTTACTCAGAACATTTGGCTAGATTTTCTTACCACCCTATATTGAGCTGTAGGGGTCCTGTTCGCTCTTCTTAAAAAATCATGTCCTAAGGAGATCTTGGAACTTCATTCTTTCTTGTCTCTCTTGATATGTTTCTCTCCCGGAAAAACATGTGAAAGGATATAAATGAAAATTATAGTCCCAGAGTAATCCATTTATCTAGATCAAATCATAGTTGGTTTTAAATCTTTATGAATTTTTCAGCATTTTTTTTTTGAGCATCTGCTATTTGCCAGGTGCCAGATATAAATGAGGAATGAACCGTGAGTCTTGTCCTCAGGTTAATTACCACCTCATGGTCACAGTGCCACTTTGCCAGAGATTTTTCCTCTCCCCAGGGAAGGACCTAAGGCTCGGTCCTCACCAGAGTATTGGAGTTCTTTCTTCTCAAAGGGAAGGAAGGGTAGAAGGTTGTAGACGTGTCTGTATAAAAGCAGTAGCCAAGATTTTCTAGGAAGAAAGTGGCTAGAAAATTGGCAACGAATTCAAAGTTGCAGTTGTAAAGAGAGACATACACTAACAAAATCCAATTACATCATAAGAAGGTGGGCTTTAAAGCACCAGGTGTCCAAGCATTAAATAAAAGTCTAACACTTTAATCTACTAAGCGTTTGCCAGTAACCCAGCGAGGCAGTCTACACAGGTTAGGAAAGCTTTGCCAAACAAGGGAGAGCTCTTGAAAAATAAAGCAGATTTTAAAAATTCTTTTATGTTTGTCATAGCCATGATTTGTTTCTAATGTATTCAGTTTAGATGCCAAGTATCAGAAAGCAAAGAAGTAAGGTGTTCTGGAAAAGTAAATAACTGAGGCTCTGACGTGCTTCAGTAGTGACTCACCAGGAGCACTGACTTTCCAAGAAAGACCAGGAATGTTTTTGAGGAGACTCAGTTTGTGAAATCGTGCAATATGCAAACAGGGAAAATATAAACTTTATTTGTAAAATCTAAGAAATATTGTTAAGCTCTGAAAAAGTCACTTTAGGGTAGATGAAAAGTCACAGAAATTATATTTTTTATTCGTAACTTTAAGGTCTATGAGGTAGGATTGCCTAAAACTAAACAACTTTCAAGAAAATATCTTTGGCTAATGTAATAATAATCACCTTGGATTAGTTTCAAAATTGTTCTGTCTTTTTTTAAATTTAGTTATAAGACAAATCAGTCTTTTGGCAGATTTCAGGTATAAGTAGGAAATTCTGTATTTCAGTGAGTCACACAGGTTTACCAAATCAATACCTAGTAGTGGTGGTAGGGTTATTAGAGAAACAGTGATATTAAATACGTATTTCTTATCATGAATTGGCCTGGAAGACAGTAATTTTTTTCCTTGGCGTGTATTTTGGTATTTCGGTCAAAGACCAAATGCTATGTCAACAATTAGATCTTACCCAGTAAGGCGTCTTAGATTGTCCTGAACCCTTAGAGCCGCTGTGGCTTTTTTCTCCTCTCGGTGCTCAGAAAGGTACATGGCTAAAGCTCATCTGAATTTCAGGACAGTAAAGCCTCCTACTTTCAAAAAATCTGCTTGTCTGTAATACTATGCAAAATAGTCATGCAGACACACACTGGACTTTTAATATTAACGGAGTAGTTTCACTTTATTAGTTGTATTAATTATAAAGATCATTGGAGCTGTTTGCTAGATTTTACCCTAGGCTGAAGGTAGTGAAGCCTTAGTCTGTGAAAATGTGACAAACCTTTACAATTTCATTCTACTTTGTTGGAAAGATTCATATTCCATGCACACTTTTTGACTTATTCATATTTCCTTTAGAAATATTCAATATTTAGTACTTAATTCTTACTATTTTAGATGAAAATGTGCTCATGAGAATAATAGTGCTGAGTACTGATATATCATCACATGATATAAGGATCCAATTGTCTTTTAATTTTGTAATTTTTTTCAGCTTAGAACAACTTTAATAGCTCTCTTAAAAGTCAAATATGATATCCATGGTACTGTACTGGGGTGTGATAATGGTAAAACTCTCTTTCCCAAAACAAATACTTCATTTCCTCTTATATTTTAGGTACTTTTTTCCTTTATCCGTGAAGTGTTTTGAACAATCAATATGACTTATGATTACCTCTATTTTTCTGATTTATAACTTTTCAGACTGATTTTTAGACTCAAACAATATCTTTCTACCATTACCATTTTATATTTGTAGAGTCAGTTTATCTTACAACTTTTAAAAGAATGGAGGGGAAAGATGATCAGCAAATAATATATAGTTACTGGAAATTTAGCCCAGGCTAGAATGCAGTAGCCTCATCATAGCTCACTGCAAACTCAAATTCTTGGGCTCAAGTGATTCCACCTTGGCCTCCCAAAGCGCTAGGATAATAGGTATGAACCACTGTGCCTGATGGTTATTGAATTTTTTTGTGTGTGTATCTTTGTACAAGACTTTGTTAAAGGTCTTTACAGAGCAACATCCAGACTCCAGGTACAGCTGCCAAGGAGACCCTGTTATGCTGTAGGGACTGCCTGGGGACCAGCTGGGGACTGGCCGGCAGTGCTGCCTTCCCACCCTTCTGTTCTGAGATAGGGGTAGTAGGCAGTATCTTATCTGTGGGTTCCAAAATGCCCATATGGTCAGGGAGGGGTTCTTAGGGCCAGGCTTAGCAGTAGGGTCTCAAGGTAGCATGATCTTCACCTTGGTGCTCAGCACACCCTGTTGGAGCAGCACGTGGCACATAGCAGTGTGTAACAGGTCCCCAATGCAGCTCATCAGGCCACCCACAAACTTCATGGACTTGGCCCTCTGTCCTCGGACTTTCCCAGACACCATGACCTCACAGCCCATGGCTCCACTCTCCATGATGAACCCCAGCACACCCAGCAGGCTCTCTGCATTGCGAGGCATCCAAGGAGTTGGTAATGCAGAGATTCTGCCTGTGCAGCAGTACACAGACCTCTCATGGTCAACTTTTCAGCATAAAGCTCTACGCTGCCCTCCGGGAAGCCAAACCTTTTCTGAACTGCAGTAGTCAGTTCCCAAATGTGTTGGCCTATCTCACCAAGAACATTCTGTGTTCTGGTGGCTAAGATAATGATTTCTGTTCTGGTTGGTGTAACTCAACTCCAGAGTGGCCATTTTCAGCAACTAACTTCCTCTTCTTGGAGATCTGTACCCCTATCTTGCCGCTGCATGCTTCAATAAGGAAACCTGTTTTTGAACTTTGAGTTTTTAACAAACTCTTAAAAGTACCTGTAGCCATAATTGACTTAGCAGGAATCTTAGAATCAGATTCCCATTTACTATTTTTTGCCTACAATCAGTTGCATGTTCTATTTACAGCATTAGCCCCAAACAAGCTTGTTTGCATTACTCTCCTTTCATTTTGGATCTTAAAGGTTTGCATCTAATTGTTCATCTAGTTTCTCTACTTCCCTTCCCTGTACTGTTTTGATGTTACTAAAATTTCCTTGGCACTTCCTTCACATTTCCTGGCTTCCTTCCCTCCCCTCCTTTTTACTTACGTGCTTAAATCTAGAAGTAAATTTTGTCCTGAATAAAATATTTTTTTAGTCAGTTTTGCAGACAGATAATAGTAAGCTTCAAGTCTTTGTTGATAAAGTACTTGAGGATAGGATTTATTTTCTCCTTCGCTAATGTGGCTAGAAAATAGCGGTAACATTTTGATGAGCGGCTGGTGAAATGCAGCTGACACCGTGTGGTTGGTAGCACGCTGTCATTCCAAAGGTTAAACAGCTGTGCCGAGGAGAGTCATTTTGGTTTAGTCCTTTTGATTTGGAACTTTCTGAAGGCTGAGTTCCAGAACAGCCTATTTAATGTATTTAATATATTCTCAAAAACTATTAGAATTCAGGCTACATAACCTAACCCCCTTGACTTCATCCTGGATTACATTTTGTTGAGAAAAAACAAACAAACATTTTTTAAAAAGAGCAGGCTGATCTGCAAAAAGGCTATGAAGAAATATTAGCCTTTGGTGGAAGCTGAGAATTATTACATAAGTCTTAGGCTGATATTGTAGAATGGCTTCCAGGACTGAGGAATTGGAAGCGTCCTGTTTTAATCCTTTGTAACCCAGCCACATGCGTCAAACTGAGCATTCCTAACAGTTGATACTTTTCATAAGACGGAGAGACCTATTTTTTTGTGTGTACAGATGCATAAGCGACACCATATTACCTGACCCCTCTTTACTCCCAGGCCTGGTCTTATGAAGGGGGAGTTCTGACACCTTTCACCTTGAGATGTGGGTGAGTAGCAGCAGATGCAATATGGGTGACTCCCTAGATTGTGGCCAGTTTTCAAGGCATTCTGCCAAGACTTCAGTGTTGGGGGAGTTGGAGGATCCAGGTCAGATGGCAGGGCCTGGTCAGTGCACCACGGCTGGCGTATCAGTATCTACAGCACCCCTGACGTGCGTCAGACCATTCACTTAACACCTCTTTTCTCCTGGCCACCGGAGCAGGGCCTACTTTTCACCAGCCCAGATTCTTTGGATTTATTTCAATAAATGTGTGGAGTTTATTTTTCACTGGTTTATTTCTACCTAAAACCCAGTCTGAGGAATAAGAATCTACTTACTTTTGACGCAAATGCCTCATTTTAACCGAGTTCAGTGCTACTGAGAGACTGAGGAGTTTTGGCCAGTCTTAGTTTTCACTGGTCCTACAAAGTTTATACTAAAAAAGAAAAACACAACTTAAATCTTCAGATCAAAACGTATTTAATATGACAGTTAACTACTGCTTTTCCAGGAGAGAAAACTGCAAACAGAACTTGAAGAAATCTCCTGCACAGCTGCAGACAGGCATTGCTAGCTCGTGAAACGGGACGGCTCTGGCCTTCAGAGTCATGGTCACTGCTTTGGGCTTAAAACTTGTTCTCAGGAAAGCATCTTTTATCTGAATACAGTTTCTAGAATTGTGCTTTGATCAGAAGATACATAAGAACTCAGGAGCAAACCTGTTCTGAGAATGTGCGTGAGTAACTCAGCCCCTGTAATCCTTGCTTTCCCCACCTTTATGAGGATGCCGGGTTGTTGCAAGGCTTTAACAAACTTGTGTTTATAAAATCCACAAGCACAGTTCCTGGAACAGAGGAGATTCTTTCCTTTTTCCCTTTTCTCCAGCCTAAATTAATAACTAGATTTAGGATCACAACAGTAGAGGGAGAGTTTATAATAATAATGTTAACTATTTAGATATAAGATATTCTGCCTCTTCTGTTGTAAATTTTCTTTTTACCTCCCTTGCCCGTTTTCCTGTTTTTTGCTTGGCTTTGTTTTGATTTGTAAGACCTAGTTATTGAAGATGTAAATCTTTTTTTTTTTTTCGACAAGTTCTCATTTTGTCATTTAGGCTAGAGTGCAGTGGCATCATCATAGCTCAAAATCTTGGGCTCAAGTGATCTTCCTGCCAAGTAGGTGGGACTACAAGTGTCACTTGGTGTGCCACTCCACCAGGCTATTTTTTTTTTTGGAGATAGGATCTTGTTATGTTGCCCAGGCTGGTTTCAAACTGCTAACCTCAAGTGATCCTCCTGCTTTGGCCTCCCATAGTGCTAGGATTATAAACATGAGCCAGCTTAATGTTATAAGTCTTATATTAGGTATGTTGTAAATATTTTTTCTTTTGCACATGGTGTTTTCAGCCATGCAGAAGTTTCAAGTTTTGTTCCATGTTGTTGGATCTGTTGTTTTTCTTTGACTCTAAGAACCATCAGTTGTATGACATATATTGATTTTGGAGATGTTGAAATGTGAAAAAAGTCTTAGAGTCAATGAAATAGAATATCAGCCTTTTTTAGCTCTAGTCTTTGGGGTTTTTTTTTGTGTGTGTGTGTGTTTACAAATATATAAACATATACAAATATGTAAATTGGGTTCCTTTTCCAATTCCTCTTGGGTTCCAAATATGTAAATTGGGTCCCTTTTCAAATTCCAATTGGGTTCCATATTTCCAACTTTCAAATATGGAAGTTATGTGTGGTGGGGGTAGGAGAGAGCCTGTAAACCAGACACAGAGTAGAAGGCTGAACTGCCAGGTGAAGGCCCAGGGCAGAGCAATCCAAACTTCTTGTCACCACTGTAACAGTTTCCCACCTGCCCTTTCAAAAAAGAGCCAAGGTTGTTCTAAGGCCAAGAAGCAGTTGTCCTCCTAAAGTACCCTCAAAATAAAAGAATATGATACAAGATTGTTTATTTTGGAATCAAGATCCCAGAAGTATTCAAATGGCTCAAAAAGGACTGAAATTCATTATACATTTTTTAAAAAATCAAGCCACTATAATAATTAAGAGCCACTTGCTTCAGAGCGAGGCATAGTAATCACTAGCACATCATTAGTTGATGGCCTCCTGGTAACCTAAGCCCATTGCAGACAGAGCATTGGGAACTCGATGGACCCTCAGAGTGACATTGCTATGTCTCCGTGGTAATTCACACACTCTGACAGTTCTCAGTTATTCATGGGCTTGGCAGGATGTGGTGGCTTTAAAGCCAGGGAAGCTAAGACCTTAAAATTATAATTAGTTGTTTTAAAGCTGATAATTACATCTACTGAGGTCCTCCCACATAAGAACATGCCTTTACACACAATTCATGAAAACAGAATAATTAACGGAAAATTATTTAAACTTGTCTTCTCTAACATTTCATTTAAACAAATCTTGTAGTATGGTTTTAGCTCTTTGAAAATCCTAAAATAATAATAAAAGAGTAAAAGCAGCTGTGGGAAAAAGTAGTTATTTTTAAATCTTGGTAGACAAGTGGGACCTGCCTGCTCATCTATGGCACACACCTCTGTAATTTCCCAGAAATTAAATAGCATGACCCTTTGATTGAATCCAAAGGTGGAAATTTAAATAGGTAACTTTAAAGTAATTGGCTTGAAATCCAAGGCTCTATTCTGGGATGCTTTAGAAATTTTTATTCCCTTTTCACCCCGGCTTTAAGATATATATAAATGTCAGGGCTTCAGTTCCAAAGTCTGTTGTTATAATTCTCTAAACTATTTTCTTATAATTGGCACTGTTCAAATCCTTTTTGGAATAGGATTTGAGCTTGAGTAGGGGAAGAAGATCGTTTGGAAGAATCAAGAAGTATGTAACAGTGGGATCTAAAAACCAAAACGAAGAGAGGTTAAAGGGACAGATCTGATCTATTTGATAGGAGCGAGAGTGGAAAAGTGATATCTTGTCAAAAAGGTCTTCATGCATATGAAGTGTTCTATTCTAGACTTTGGGGATTAGCTGTTCATCTCCGCTAAGGACAAAATGAAAGGAAATGGTTTAAAGACCAGAGCATGAAGAGGTTAAGGTTAGAGAAGAAATCATTTAAAAGTATACATTTGCTACTAATAAGTTAACAACCTCAGCTGTCTAAACAAGACTGAATACACTAATAATTCTACCCTTTTAGTCTCATTTGCCGTGAATCATAAACCTTCCCCGGTAGCTTTTAAACAGGCGTGGCATGGTTAGTCTTTCTCTTGGTCATTTCCTCCTTAGGTTCCTGATTCACTCTATTTCAGGAGACTCTGTAGCTATTATGTGCCTGTTTCCCCTCCTCCTTTATTATTTTGTGTAATATTGAAGAGTATTTTACATTTAGATGTCATTTAAAGTTTTTACCTGTTAAAGAGCCCCTTTTTAATGTGATTCGTGTCATATATTCAGATAGCATAATTGGAAAATTTTTATTGAGTAGAAAATGTCCCCTTTGGTGTTTTAGTTAAGGCATCATTTTTCCCCCAGCATTTGCTTTCTCTGGTGTTCATCGAACACTGAAGCTGTGTGTAACACAGATTTTTCTCATGTCATGGAGTACAGTCTTTTCCTGAGAAATAAGTCTTTGCCCCGAGTGAGACACTGCTGTACTGTTGGAAGGGGCTGTGGCTCTTAGTGCGCGCTGATGCCACCAGCCAGCAATCACCCCATGGTTTCAGAAGCGTATGTTAGTCATAGTCTGTCAGCTCTGTGGGACAAAGAGATGGAGCCTCTAAATTTTGTAGGAGAAGGGTTTAGGGCAGTGGTTCTCAACCTTGCTAGTGCTGTGGCCCTTTAATACAGTTCTTGTGGGTCGCAACCCTCAGGTTGAGAACTGCTGGAGAGGGTTATTTGTAGCATCTAGGTTTTCAGCAGAAATGAATCCTTAGATATCAGTAAGCCAAATATCTTTTCTAAAATAATCCATTATTTTCTTTCTCTTTTTGGCTGTTTTGTTATCCTCTCCTTCTTTCATGATTTAAGCTTTAACAACTACAACAAAGCCTATATTTCTTGAGCACGGGCCACATGCCCCTTTCTAGAAACGGGATACAGACCAGTCCGGCTCCGGTTCTCACGGTGGTGACATGTTTGCCATCACTTTGTGCACACTTCCATAACAGGGAACCAACCTGAATTAAATACTGATTTCATTTTAATCTATTGTTAAGTAATATAGGAAAAACAAATACACTACTAGTTATACACATTCCAAATTTACATAAAGATACCAGCTTGTATACTGTTTAGGATTTGGATGAAATCAGTTACTTGTCTGTCAATATTGCATTCCGAAGTTTGGGAAGGATTTAGAGATATTCTTCATCCTATCATGCAGGGTGGCAATGAAGTCCGTGTGCAATTAAAATAGTCGACTATTAAAATAGATGACTATCAGAGTAGTGCCAAAGATGATGAAATATTTGGGAGTTTACCTAATGAAGGATGTGAAAGATCTCTATAAAGAGAACTATGAAACTCTCAGAAAGGAAATAGCTGAAGATGTTAACAAATGGAAAAATATACCATGCTCATGACTGGGAAGAATAAACATTGTTAAAATGTTTATAGTACCTAAAGCGATCTACAGATTTAATGCGATCCCTATTAAAGCACCTTTGTCATACTTTAAAGAACTGGAAAAATTAGTACTTCTTTTTATATGGAAACAGAAAAAACCTCAAATAGCCAAGACATTACTCATAAATAAAAACAAATTGGGAGGAATCACACTTCCAGACTTCAGACTATACTATAAATCAATAGTGATCAAAACAGCATGGTACTGGCACAAAAATAGAGAGGTAAATGTATGAAACAGAATTGAAGACCAAGAGGTGAACCCCAGACACCTATAGTCATTTGATTTTTGATAAGCCTATCAAAAATATCAATTGGGGGAAAATTTCCCTATTCAACAAATGGTGCTGGGTGAATTGGCTGGCGACCAGTAGAAGACTGAAACTGGACCCACACCTTTCTCCTCTAACAAAAATTGACTCTCGCTGGCTAAAGGACTTAAACTTAAGGCATGAAACTATAAAAATTCCTAAAGAGAGTGTAGGGGAAACACTTGAAAAAATTGGCCTGAGAGAAGACCCCAGGCAATTGAAGCAACATCAAAAACACTTTACAGGGATCTGATTAAATTAAAAAGCTTCTGCACTTCCAAGAACACATAAAGTAAAGCAAATAGACATCCCTCAGAATGGGAGAGGATTTTTGCAAGTTATATTTCTGACAAAGGTCTAATAACCAGAATCCACAGAGAACTCAAACTTATTACTAAGAAAAAAACAAGTGATCCCATTTCATTGTGGGCAAGAGACATGAACAGAAGCTTCTCTGAAGAAGACAGGTGCATGGTCTACAGACACATGAAAAAATGCTCATCATCTTTAATCATCAGAGAAATGCAAACCAAAACCACTCTGAGATACCATCTAACTCCAGTACAAGTAGCCCACATCACAAAATCCAAAAACTACAGATGTTGGTGTGGATGTGAAGAAAAGGGAACACTTCTGCACTGCTGGTGGGAATGCAAGCTAGTATGTTCCTTTTGGAAGGAAGTTTGGAGAACACTCAGGGATCTAAATGTAGACCTGTTGTTTGATCCTTCAATTCCTTTTTAGGTGTATATCCAAAGGACCAAAAGTCATTTGGCAATAAAGATATTTGCACCAGATTGTTCATTGCAGCTCAATTCATAATTGCTAAGTCATGGAAGAAGCCCAAGTGCCCATCAACCCATGAATGGATTAATAAATTGTGGTGTATGTATACCATGGAATACTATGCAGCATTAAAAAAAATGGAGACTTTACCTCTTTTATGTTTACATGGATGGAGCTGGAAAATACTCTTCTTAGTAAAGTATCTCAGGAATGGAAAAAAAATATCCAATGTACTCAGTACTACTGTGAAACCAATTGATAGTTACTCACACTTGCATATGAAAAATGAAACACAACTATAGCCTAGGATAAAGGAGGGAAGGGGAGGGGAAGGGAAAAGTAGGGGGAGTGTGTCAATAGAGGGAGGATTAGTAGGGGGACCACACCTATGGAGCATATTGCAAGTACAAGTTCGATCTATCTGGTGCAGAAAACAAATGTCTTAATGCTGTAATTGGGTACATGAGGTGAAGGCCATGTTGATTACTAAGATGTAAGCACTCCAATTTGTACAAATAATCAACACATTGAATCCCATAATGGCATAAATGTATTCATGATCTATGTACAAATGACTTAATTAAAAAATAACTAACTGAGAAGAATAATATTGCAAGACAAAATAATAATAAAGACAAAATTATAGTACCAACTCAATATTTGATGCTGTTTTTAAAATTTTGTCAATTTCTTTTTTTTGTTTTTAATTATAACATCTTTATTGATATATAATTCACATACCATACAATTTACCCATTTAAAGAGTACAATTCAATGGTTTTTAATATATTCACAAACTTTTGCAGTCATCAACCATCACCACGATCAATTTTAAAACATTTTCATCTCTCCCCAGTAAAACTTCATCCCTATTAGCAATTCCTCCTTATTTGTCCCCAAACCTCCCTGCTTTATAGCCCACGAATCTATTTTCTGTCTCCAAAGATTTGTTTACTCTAGACATTTTATGTGGTGCATATGTGAAGGGTCAGGAGAAAACTTCTAAATACGGATCAAAATTGTTTTCACATAGTAAATGAGAAAATATCATGAATGTTATATTAATCAGGTTGATAAAAATATCTCCGATTGTATGGGAAGCCCGCACACTGTACTCCAAGACTGAATTATTATACACAGTTATGACTCAATAAAAAATAATTAAAAAAAAAATAAAAACAAAAAAAAAATAAAACTAGCTGTACCACTTTGCATTCACACCAGCAATGAATGAGAGTTCCTGTTGCTTCACACCGGGACAGCAATTGGTGTTGTCAGTGTTTTGCGTCTTCTTGTGTCTTGGCTGTAGCCTTTCTTTTTTTTTTTTTTTTTTTTGAGAGACAGAGTCTCATTACGTCACCCTCGGAAGAGTGCTGTGGCATCATAGCTCATAGCAACCTCAAACTCTTGGGCTTAAGCAATTCACTTGCCTCAGCCTCCCAAGTAGGTGGGAATACAGGCGCCTGCCACAATGCCCAGCTATTTTTTGGTTGTAGTTGTGTTTGGCAGGCCTGGGCTGGGTTCAAACCCACCAGCTGTGGTATATGTGTCTGGGGTCCTAGCCATTGAGCTACAGGTGCCGAGCCCAGTGGTAGCCATGCAAATAAGCATGTAGTTATATCTCATTGCTGTTTTAATTTGCAATTCTCTATTGACATAAAAGATGCTGTGGAATACCTTTTTATAACATTTGTCAATTTTGTATGTTCTTTTGTGAGGTGTCTGTCTCCATATTTAGCTCATATTTTAATTGAGTTTTCTTGATTTAAGAGTTCTTCATATATTTGGATACAAGCCTTTTATCAGAAATTTATTTGCAAATATTTTTTTCTCAGTCTGTGGCTTGACTTTGCATTCTCTGAGCAGTGTCATTTGCAGAATAGAAGTTTATACTTTTAATAAAGTCCTAATTTTCATTTTTTTTTCTTTAGAGTGTTTTGTGAACAGCGTTCTATAAAATAGCATCTCTGAACTCAAGGTTACCTGGAAATTCTCCTATGTTATCTTCTAGGTGCTTTTTAATTTTGCATTTTAAAATTAGGTGTATTATTCATTTTGAGTTAATTTTATTGATATGTTCAAGGTCTGTGTCTAAATTTCTTTTTTCATGTGCATGCTTATCCCAACATTTTTCCTTTCATTTTCCTTTTTCCATTGGATTATCTTTCTTCTATCATCAAAAAGCATTTGACTATTACGTGTCACTCTATTTCCGAGATTTCTATTCCTTTTTTCCTGATCAATTTCTCTATCCTTTCATCAATACTACCATGTTCTAATTGCTGTAGCCTCATAATAAATCTTGAAGTCAGACAATGTTAGTTCTAAAACTTTGTCTTCAATTGTTGTGTTGACTATTCTGAATCTTTTGCCCTTTCAAATATGGTCCAGAATCAGTTTTTCAATATCCACAAAATACATTAAATTCTTAACTGAGATTGTATTTAATCTTTAGACAAAGTTGGAAAGACCTGACATCTTAACAATATTGAGTCTTTCTATTAATGAACATTGAGATTCTTCATTTATTTAAATATTCTTTTCTTTCATTAGAGATTTGTTGTTTTTTTTTAATATAGATTTGTCCCTATTTAGTGAGATTTATACCTAAGTATTTGCATTTATGCTGGTAATATTAATGGTATTTTTTTCTTATGAATTCCAATTATATCTTGCTGGTATATATGAAGGTAATTGACTTATGTGTAATAATTGTATCCTGCAAGTTTGCTATAAATGCTTATTAGTTCCAGGAGTTCCAAGAGTTTTCTAATTTTTTCTTTATTCTTTGGGATTTTCTCCATAAGCCATTATATCTTGATTATCAAAGATATTTATTTCTTCCTTCCTAATTGCCATAATTTTAATTCCCTTTTCATGACTTGTTAAATGAAAATTACAAGAATAAAGGTATTTTAAAAAGCATTCTTTGCTCACAATTACATGAAATGAACATTCCTTGAAAGATAAGTTCATGAAGTCAGTAGTGATGGCCTTACTTTCATTTGCATTACAATTTATTTTTTTTCTGTTTTTCTTGATTATCTGAATTAATGTTTAATATGTCTTATTATATTTTCAAAGAACAAGCTTTAAGTTTGTTTTTTTATTGATTGCCTGTGTTTGAATGATTAATTATATAATTTAAATTTTATTTATTTTCTTTCTTTAGATTTAGTTTTTTTCTAGTTTTGTTGGGTAGAAACTTAAATTTCTGATTTTGTCAACTCCTTTTCTAATATAGGCATTCAGTACTATCAAATTCCCTCAAAATACTGTTTTCACTGCATTGCACAAAATTTTTACATTTGATTTTTGTTTTCATTTACTTCAAACTCCTTTTAAATTCTTTAATCTATTTGAAGGTATTATTTAGAAGTGAAATCATTGGTGGGATCTCGCCTAATATGAACAATGCAAGTTACACTTCAAAATAACTAAGAGTAAATTGTAAATGTCTTATGACACAAAATAAGTTAAGTGAGGTGATGGTAAGCATTCCACATTGTATATCAAGTCATCACATTGTACCCCATAAATGCATACAGTTAGGATTTAATAAAAATTAAATTCAAAAAGATGAGAAAAGGGAAATATTTAATCTAATTTATCCTCTAGCTAATATCATTGTCTTCTGTAGGCAAGCTTTGTAGTTTCCAATTTTTTTTTCAATTTATTAATGAGTGAGTGGTCTATGTTATCTTGAATGTGTATGCTACTTTTGTTTGATGAAGTACGCAATAGATTTTTATTGCATTCAACTGTGGATGATGCTATCCAGTTCATCTACATCCTTCCTGATTTAGGGTCTGCTGAATCTGTGAATTACTGATATATTGAAGTTGAAGTCTCCATCTCTATTAATGGATTCAACTATTTCTCAGTATATGTATATCATTTTTTCCTAACATATTTTGACCGCCCTACTCTTAGCACAAACACATTAAGAATCATTTATTACAGGACATTTAACCTCTTTATCAGTGGAAATGCCCTTTTCAATCACTAATAATTTTCCTTACTGTGAACATAGATTTGATTGAAAGTAATATAACTACTCCAAGTTTCCAATTTTCCCTTGTTAGTCTTAGCATGCCATATCTGTCTGTATTCCTTTACTTTTAATCTATGTGTCCTAATTTTTTAAATTATTTTCTTATAAAGGTAATATAGTTGGATTTTGTTTGCTAAATTTTTAATTGGCAACTAATAATGTTGTATTATGTAGAACAACGTGATGTTTGGGCGTATGTAGGCATTGTGTGATGATTAAATCAAATTAATATATCTATCATCTCACATAGCTATCATTTTTGGTAGTTAGCATTTACTATATCAGTAATTTTAAAATGTACATGACATTACAATTAACTATATTAACCATTCCAGGCAATTGATCTCAAAATTTTATATTTCCTGTTGAATTCAAACCTTGTCTAAGCCTTTGACTAACATTTCCCAATCCTCCATTTCCCCACCTCATACCCTCACCTCTGGTAAGCACCATCCTCTTCTAGTTCTGTGAGTTCAACGTTTTTAGATTACAAATAATGAGATTGTAATGTATTTCTTTCTGTGCTCGACATTTCATTTAGCTTACTGTCCTCCAGATGCATCTGTGTTTTAGAAAATGACTAAATTCCCTTAAGATTAAATAATAATCCATACTAAAAGATAGTGCAGGGAAAACCCTTGAAGATATTGGCCTAGGAAAATATTTTATGAGGAGGACCCCCCTGGCAATTGAAGCAACATCAAAAAATATATTACTATGATCTGGTCAAGCTAAAAATCTTCCGCACAGCTAAGGGCTCTGTAAGTAAAGCATACAGACAGACTTCAGAATGGGAGAAGATTTTTGCAGGTTATGCTTCCAACAAAGGTCTGATAACTAGAATCCACAGAGAACTCAAATTAATCAATTAAAAAAGAACAAACAACCCCATTTCTTTGTGGGCAAGAGACTTAAACAGTAACTTCTCTAAAGATATCAGGCACATGGCCTACAAACACATGAAAAATGCTTATCATCTTTAATCATCAGAGAAATGCAACTCAAAACACTTTGAGATATCACCTAAGCCCAGTAAGATTAGCCCACATCACAAAATCCCCAAAGTGCAGATGTTGGCGTGGATGTGGCGAGAAAGGAACACTAAACCGCTGGTGGAACTGGAAACTAATACAGCCTTTTTGGAAAGAAGTATGGGGAATTCTCAAGGAATTAAAAATTGTCCTACCATTTGATCTGGCAATATCATTACTAGGTACCTACCCAGATGAACAAAAATCATTTCACAACGAAGACATTTGCACCAAAATGTTTATTGAAGCCCAGTTCACAATAGCCAAGTCACGGAAGCAGCCTAAATGCCCATCAACCATCAATGGATAAATAAATTATGGTATATGTACACCCTGGAATACTATGCAGCCATAAAAGAGGGAGACTTTACATCTTTTATGTTTACCTGGATGGAGTGGAAGATACAATTGGTTTTATAGCTACCAGTTTTTAATTACTTGTAAAGTCATCCTTTTTCTTTGATTCTTTTCTTATCCACTTTTTTCTTTCTATATGATTTGGTTTTTCTCCTCTCTAAGCACATCACTTGTCTGTCTTTTGAAAATAAACGTTCACTGATTTCCCTGGGGTATAAAAGATGCATTTACAGATATTAAGGCTTCTTTCAAATAACACTGTAGTATTTCACTGGTAATGAAGTGACTTATAACACCATTTGCAATTCCTTCTTCCCATTCCTTATAAAATTACTGACTCATTTTACTTACCACAAGCTATAGTCACCTTATATCCTATTATTTTTTAGTAAACATTAAGAACAATCAAGAAGAGCACTGTGTATGTAATGCTCCATTTGAAGTCTTTCTGTCCCTACAGCTTAATATCTTGTCTAATAAAGCCAATTGATGACTATGTGCTAAATGGATACACTTTTAAACTGCCTTGGTTACCTCATCACTCTATTTAGCAAAAACATCTAAAACAAAATTAGTGTTCAATGCTATGATTGATCAAAAATATGATTTAAATTAAAAAAATTCTTTTTATCTATAAGAGCATTCAAAGTATCAAAAAAAGTCATGTCTTACCTCAAATCTTTACTTGATAATTTCTTTCCCCAAAGGAACAAAACCTTTAAAAAACACCAACAACTTTTTTGATGTGTATTTACAGATTTATTTTACTCTGTGTAACAAAATGTCAATTTTAATATTAGTTTTTACCTTTAAAATTCCGTAGCAGAACGTGAACTGCACTTGCTGTAATATAATGTTAGGTGTGATTCTCAGGCATCTTTGTGATTAACTATTTTTTGTTTTGTTTTGTTTTGTTTTTTTGCAGTTTTTGGCCAGGGCTGGGTTTGAACCTGCCACCTACGGCATACGTGGGCGGCGCCCTACTCCTTTGAGTCACAGGTGCCGGCCTGATTACCTGTTTTTTTTAAAAAAATCAGTATGAACTTATTTCTCAAGGTAAGTAAGAACAGGAAACCTGGAGTGTGGTCACAAGTTTAAGAGCTATTTATAGCAATAAGAATCTCTTATACTTTGAGATGAATACTTCAGTATCTATTTTGATTTTTATTAGCATCTCCTAGCTGTTTTTATTTTTCTGAGATATGCTATTTTCCCATTGTAAAGCTTAGAATTCCAAAACTAGACAGAAAAAATCCAGAGAGAATTTCTTTAACATTCAGATTCAGTACTATCTTACCCTTACAATATCCAGAAAGTTGAAGTTTGTGACAACCAAACTTTGAGTATGAAATAAAACTATAATAAACAAGTGTTTAATTTTACTTTTTATCTAGTTCTAGTAACATAAAAACTCATTTCATGCCAGCCTTTTTCTTTGAAGTTCTAGCTTCCATTTGGTTTATAGAGATATTTCTACTTTCATGTTAGTACATGTAAAAATATTTATCAAATAAATATCTCATAAAATAACTATGTTTAAGTACCCTTTAAATACTCCTAATGGTAGCTATACATAATATAAGACTACACCTAGCACATTTTAATATGCCATTTTGTTTTAAGATTAAAAATTCAAATTATAAAAGTAAATAAAATAACGGCAGAAATATTATCTAACTGTTGAATGCTGTGTGACAAATTAAACCAAGAGCAATGAAGCAATGCCCAAGCCCTGAATGGAATGTCATTAGGGACACTGATGGAAAATAAATTACACAGTAGGATATATTCCATAATGAAGAATAATTATTATTTTATATCTGTGGTCTATGACTCAGGATCAGCTCAAACAGTGAGATATAATTAAGTGTAAAATAATCATTTGGATTCTTTAATAATAGAGAATACATTTTATCTTAAAATGTCATGAAAATTGAATAATACATATGCTAGATACTTACCATAGCATCTGTAAGTATAATTTATTAGTGATATTTTGTTATAATACTTTCGAATTTTCAATGAAATGTGTTTTCTTTAATTTTTTCCACAGAAAAAGAAAAATATATTTTCAATTTAAAATGTGTGCATTGGAGAAACAATAACGTAATTTAGTAAAAATTAAGAAATTTCCACTAATGCAAGTCACTTTATAAAGATAATGCATATTTATCATGGTTTTGAAATGTAGAAGAACCTCCCACAATCTATCCTTTGAGAATTTAAATTTTTTTTTTTTTTTTTTGCTGTTTTGGGCTGGGGCCGGGTTTGAACCCACCACCTCCTGTATATGGGCTGTCGCTCCACTCCTTGAGCCACAGGTGCCGCCCAAAGAGTTGTGTGATATTTTTTTTGTTTGTTTGTTTTGTTTTGTAGAGACACAGTCTTACTTTGTCACCCGTGGTAGAGTGCTGTGCAGTCACAGCTCACAGCAACCTCCAGCTTCTGGGCTTAGGTGATTCTCTTGCCTCAGCTTCCTGAGTATCTGGGACTACAGGCGCCTGCCACACGCTTTTTATTCCTGAAATTAGGAAAGTGTAAATGAATAGAGCAGTTGTGGCTTATCGATTACATTATTATTTTTGTTCTTCACAAAATTTTGAGTATTTGCAATAGAATGTCTGCCCTGGAAATCCCCCAAAAATGTAATAGACATTTTATGTATATGGCTTAAAGCATCCTCTTTGATTTTGTTGGTTGTTTATAACAAAAGAATGACCATGCCTTCCCCACATATCTTTAGTTTCTTCCTTGGCCCACAGAAACATCATATTTTCCATTCTACTCTTTCTTTTAATGCATTTCATTGGTAGTATATGACAAATTTCTGTTTAATAAAATATGAAAAGAATGGATATGCAATATAACCAAATTTAGATTGTAACCTCTCCCTCAGACAGTATTTTATTTCCTTTTTTCCCCCCTCATTGTAACCTCATAAGCCATGTATTAAGTAAATTAGTTTCACAGGATGAACAAATGGACAGGGTATGGTTTCCTGATGCCAACCATATTGGATTGTGATATAAATGAGTATTCAACCTTCAAGATTAGGTCATTGAGGGTGGTGCCTGTGGCTCAAAGGAGTAGGGCGCCAGCCCCTATGCCAGAGGTGACGGGTTCAAACCCATGCCCGGCCCAAAACTGCAAAAAAAAAAAAAAAAAAAAAAAGATTAGGTCACTGAAAATTTTGATACACTTTTTGATATACCAGCTAGTCTTATACATCTTAAAACTATATAGTTTAATTTACAAAAGATATTATATACAGTGTGATAGAATGCAATCCAGAGTCTGAAAAGATGTAATTAAAATTGAAATCTAATAACATTTTGAGAAAACTGAGAGTAGAAACATCTACTTTTTGTTAACATATTTGTAACACAAAATACATGTTAAACCACAATTATAGCGTTGTCTTCACTTGTATTACAAACGTGATACAGACATTTGCTGTGATTCATAACTCTCCGTAATTATAACTCAGAGGTAAACAGAGTGAGTTTCTTTTGACAATTATACAAAATAAAATATAGGATATAGGATTTCATCTTGCTCCACTTAGTTTAAAATAAGATACAACTTAGGAAAAACTTTTGGTGTATTTTTAAAATTTAACGTAATCAATAATAAAGAATTAGAATTATTTTGTATGCATCCAGATCATTCTTAGCCTACAAACTTACTTATCATAGATGAATTTTATTAGCAAATCAACTGGTTAATTCTAACTCTAATGGTAATAAATCACAAGGCATTTCAACAGGGTTTTTCTTTTCTGTAGGTCATAATAAATATAACTTTTTGTCACAGTAATTATTTACTTGTAGTTGTCATTAACAACATAAAAGATACCTCCATTTTTATAATGTTATTTATTTATAGAGAAAACACCAGCTGGGCACTGTGGCTCATAAAGGTCAAATGGGTGGATTGCTTGAGCTCAGGAGTTCAATCCCAGCCTGAGCAAGAGCCACACCCAGTCTCTACTAACAATAGAAAAAAATTAGCTGGATGTTGTTGCAGCTTCCTGTGGTCCTAGCTACTCAGAGGCTAAGCCAAGAGGATTGTCTGAGCCCAAGAGATTGAGGTTACTGTGAGCAATGACACCATAGGACTCTAGCCTTGGTCAACAGAGTGAGACTCAACTCAAAAAAAAAAAAAAAAAGCCCCTTCCACTAATACAAGTGTGAATTTATGCCAAGCCAAAGTGCCATAGTGATATAAATATTCCCTAGGATAGTATATTCTCTTCAGCCATATGTACATATTATATACTGAGCTGTATATATGTATATATGTGTATATATACACATATACAGTCAATTATAAATGCTATCCATGAAAGTTTATTTGTAAAGACTCATCAAAAGCTCCTAATGAATATATTTCCACAATTCATGATGAGCAGGCGAAATGATATTTGTGTCTTAATTAGACAGGAAAAGAGACAGTGTGCTCTAATTTAAAAACAACTCTCATGGGGAAAAAAAATGGATCTTGCACCATGCAATTAGGCATATTTCCATCAGTAGCATGGCTCTAAAAATTGATCTCAGGCACTGGTAAATATAAATTCTTTAACATAACCTTCAGCCAAGTAAAGTTTTTGCTATAAGTATAGAGAAAATGAAAACTATTCAATGTTCATATTTATCTTCCACAAAGTTATGTAGACTTTGCGTTAAAAAAAACCCAAAACACTATTGCTTTCACACTTTACTATGTGCATGAAGCCTAATTATAATATTGTCTCTTTTTCTATTTGAATGTGTCAGTTTTCATATTATGACTTTCACACCTGTGCTAGCTAAGATTAAACAGCCATGTCATCTGAGACCACCCAGCAACTAAACTGTGAAAATTAATTTCAATTTCACCGAAGCTAAAACACGTGCTGTTTTCCCATTACTCCCATACCAAGATATCTAATGACTTTTCCCTACCAAATGGCATATTTATTATAATAGAAAATATTCTAAAGATTTGTGGTGATAATTCTTTCATATTTCAGTATAACTTTATTAAAAACACTTATGTTTGATGGAAAGATATTATGAATTTTTTGTTTCTCATTGATAATATTTAACCCCAAACCTCCTTATGACAAATATTAAACTCTCAACAGTATTTAGGCCAACTCACAATATGTGTTAATGTTATGTAATAAACTTATACTTACCTATTTAAGTATTTTTAGAAAAAACAAGTTTCAAAAGAAAGGATACAAAATTTGACAAAACTAAAAGAAGATACAGAAAAAAGACAATTACAGTTGTGGATTTAATAGTGCTCTCTTCATTAATTGAAATAACAAGATCAGGCTATCACATTAATCAATTCAATCCACCATATTACCAAAATTAGTGAGAAAAAAAGATTTTGGCATGGATGTGAAGAGAAGGGAACACTTCTAAACTGCTGGTGGGAATGTAAACCAATAGGGCCTTTTTGGAAAGAAGTTTGTAAAATTCTCAAAAAACTAAAAGATGTACCATTCAATCCCGCAAATCGTCTACTAGGTATCTGTCTATCTATCTATCTATCTATCTATCTATCTATCTATGTATCTGATTTCTATCAGAAATCATATTACAACAAAGACATGTGCACCGGAATGTTTATTGCAGCCTAATTCATAATTTCCAATTCATGGAAGCAGCCCCAAAGCCCATCAACCCATGAATGGATTAATAAATTGTGGTATATGTATATCATGGAATACTATGCAGCCATAAAAGGGATAGAAACTTTACATTTTTAATGTTTATTTGGGTGGAACTGAAACATATTAATTTTAGTAAAGTATCTCAAGAATGGGGAAAAAAAGGATCCGATGTACTCAGTAGTATTAGGAAACCAATATATAATCACCTACACATACATACGAATGATAAAACATGACTATAGTTCAGAAAGGAGGGAAAAGGAGGGGGAAGGGAAGGGGAGGGAGGAGAGGGAGAGGAGGGACAGTATTTGGTGGGAGCTCACCTATTGTGCACAATACAATGGTACATTTCAAAACTACTAAGAATAGAAAAAAATGTCTTATAATAACAAATGAGGTGATTGTTATGTTAATCATTTTGATGTAAGTATTCCACATTGTATATCACCTTGTACCCCATAAAAGTACAGTTATGATTTAATAAAAATAAGAAAACATTTTACTATACTGAAGTGTGCAAATAAAACATGATATTACTATGCAGAAAAATTAAACTAGACCCTTATCTCTCATCATATAAAAAAATTATACTGGATTAAAGTGTCAAATGTAACACTCAAAACCATAATATTACTAAAGGAAGATATTGGGTAAGTGCTCCAGGTCATTGGTCTGGGTAATTATTTCTTGAATTATACCACATAAGCATGTGCAGCCGAAGCCAAATTGGACAAATGGCATCACATTGACCTAAAATGGTTCTGCACAGCAAAGGAAACAATCAACGACGTGAAGAGACAACCCACAGAATGAGGGAAAATATTTGCAAACTACTCATCTGACAAGGGATTAATTACTCAAATATATGAGCAACTCCAGCAACTCAATATCTAATAATCTAATTAAAAGTAGGCAAAGGATCTTAATAGACAATTGTCAAAAGATGTACAAATGCCCCTCTAGTACATGAAATAATGCTCACCATTCTTAGTTATCAGAGAAATGAAAATCAAAACTACAATAAGATATCATCTTACCAGGCGGTGCCTGTGGCTCAGAGGAGTAGGGCGTCAGCCCCATATGCCAGAGGTGGTGGGTTCAAAACCAGCCCCAGCAAAAAACTGTATAAAAAAAAAGAAAAAAAAATCATCTTACCTCAGTTAAAATGGCTCTAAACAAAAAGGCAAGAATAATTGTTTGTGAGGATGTGGAGAAAAGGGAACACTTGTGCATTGTTGGTGAGAATGTAAATTATTGCAACCACCATGGAGAACAGTATGGAGATTCCTTAGAAAACTGAAAATAGTATTAACAAAAAGAGTAGAATTGGAATGTTTCTATCTTAAAGAAATGATTAGAGAAGTTTCTATTCAATATGTTGCTTTTGGAAAGGAGTCTGGAGATCCCTTAGGGATCTAAAAATAGATCTGTGGTTCGATACTATAATTCCTCTACTAGGTATATATCCAGAAGACCAAAAATCTCTTTGTAACAGATATTTGCACCAGAATGTTTATTGCAGCCCGTTTCATAATTGTTAAGTCATGGAAGAAGCCCAAGTGCCCATCGACCCATGAATGGATTAATAAATTGTGGTATATGTACACCATGGAATATTATGCAGCCTTTAAAAAGATGGAGACTTTACCTCTTTTATGTTTACATGGATGGAACTGGAAATATTGTTTTTTTAAAGTATCTAAAGAATGGAATAAAAAGTGTCCAGTGTACTCAGCTCTACTTTAAAACCAATATATAATCACCCACACTTCCATACGAAAGCTATAACCCAGCTAGAGCCCAAGATAAAGGAGGAATATGAAGAGGTAGGGAGGGGGGAGGGAAGATGGGATGGATGGAGGGAGGGTTATTGGTTGGACCACACCTATGGTACATTTTACCAGGGTACATGTCAAATCTACTAAGTGTAGACTATAAATGTCTTAACTCAATAATTAAAGTGCAGTGAGGTCTATGTTAAACAGTTTGCTGTATTTCAATTGTATATAAAACTAGCACATTGTACCCCATAAATGCATTAATGTACAGCTATGATTTAATAAAACAATGATTAAACATTTGAGGTGATGGATATTGCAATTATCCCAATTTGGTTATTACCAATAGTATACATACATGAATCACACTGCTAGGTATATAATTAAAAGAAAGGAAATTGGTATTTCCAAAAGGTATCTGCACCCCCACATGTATTGAAGCACTATTCACAGTAGCTGAGATTTATAATCACCTAAGTGTTCATCAACAGATGAATGGACAAAGAAACTGTGGTACATATGCACAATGAAATATCATTTACCCTTAAAAAGAATGAAAGCCTGTCATTTAAAACAGCATGGATGGAACTGTAGAACACTATGTTAAGAATAATAAGCCAAGCACATATAGACAAATTGCACATGTTTTCACTCATATGTAGAAAGTAAATATTAAAATAATCTCATGTATACAAAGAGTGGAATAAAGGAAAAGGAAGGTTACCAGAGGCTGAAAAGTGTATAAATGTGGGGGAGGGGAATGGAAGAGGCAATAAAGCAGTGACAGCTAATGAATGCAAAACCATAGTTAGACAGATAGAATGAACAAT
Source organism: Perodicticus potto (assembly GCA_963574655.1). Lineage (NCBI taxonomy): Eukaryota > Metazoa > Chordata > Mammalia > Primates > Lorisidae > Perodicticus > Perodicticus potto. The sequence continues at coordinate 28,203 of CAUYRH010038425.1, read as the reverse complement.
ATGTGATAGCCAAAAAAATGACTATATATGACAGTAAGTTATAGTATACCTTAAAATAACTAAAAGAGTACAATTGGAAGGCTCCCGACATAAAGAAATGATTAAACACTTGAGGTGATAGCTACCCCAATTACCCCGATTTCATTATTACAAATAGCATGTATGTATCAAAAGAGCAATCACATGTACCCTACAATTGAACACAACTATTATGTCCCCAAATGAATAAAATTTCCAAAATTTAAAAAAATATAAATTGCGGAACATTTGTGGAGAATTGGATGAATGCTATATCGTAAAAACAAATTTGACAAAGAATAAGTACACAAATAGTAAGCAAAAGGTCCCACAGAATCTCACATCCAAATTTCTTTTAATTTATTTTCCAGTGACTAAGAAATGTATATTTGTACATATGCATTGTAAACATTAACTTTTTAATTGTTCTGAAAATTGTTAGCTTTTATATTTGGAAAATATTAAGATAAAAAGAGAAAACATATTTGGAACATCTTAAAGTTGTGTATTTATAGAACAACTTATTCCAACGCCAGTCATAAATACACACAAAGTGCAGATAAAAATACATGTGGATATAAAAATCCTAAGTTATCATTTTTTCTCCTAACATAATCATTTTCCTATCTCATCTCTTGAAACATTTAAAGGAAGACGTGGGAGATGTAACTTTGAAGCAGCATTTAAAAGATGTTGAGTTGTTTAGATGCAGTAAGTAAAAGTTTAATTGTATATCTAGATATTGCCTAAATAGAAACCAGGAATCTTTCTCTACTTAACTTAAGTGTATGACTTTAACAGTTGAATTTGTATTAGGATATTTCAAAAAAAATCCTTGAAATAATTTTAAATTATCTTAATAAAGTAAGATCCAGATATTTTAAGATATTATTATAGTACACCCCTGTTCTAATACAACAGTATAAATTATCTATCTCAGAATGTGTAGGTGAGGGTAAGTGAGGAGACTAAATTAACTCTCTTGGTTTCCTAGTTTTTATAAGATAAGGGATCTTGCTTTTCTTTTACTGATATGCCCAGAGAGAGTCTGTTTCCTAAACCCTGCCAGGTGACGTGGTCTTCCTGAAGACGGGACTCTGACGCTCTATCAGTCAGTCTGGGTTTCTGCGTGGTTAAACTGTTTCTACTTTTGCTTGAAGAGTCCTTGTCTTCAGTCCAACTTATTGGAACCCCATTTAGTATAAATCTGTATTTCTTCAGGATACTAAAACCTGCTTTAATGTGTCTTAATTACTGGCCGGATTTTGGGCCCTGTGTATGTATGTATAAACTTGCTCCTCCTATTGTGATTAAGCTCCTGATCATGCTTGTCAACATAGCTGACTTCTGGCTGACCCTTCCTACTGCTCACGGAGCTCTAAGTCCCTGTTTAAACAGTTACATTCCTTGTGTTTTGCAGGAAATCTTTAGCCATTCCACATATATACATATTTCAAAATAATGTTTTGTACATGTTATATATAATGTACATAGATTGATTAAAAATGTACAAATATTTTTTAGAAAGAGTACTGAATCCATGCTTCTAGGAAAATGCGACATGTTAGCAGGAAATAGATACGCATACATCCTAAGGCTGAGAAAAATGTTATCACCACACTTTAACTCATGGCGCAGATAAAAGTTGGAAACCTACCAAAATTTAAAAGTAAAGGGCTCTGCCAAGTACAGGAATAGAGATATTCCATAATAGTCACAGGGTCTAAGAGGGGGGAAAAAGATAAGTAAAGGCTAAAATGTAGTGGAACTTTGACTCAAAGATTTCCATTGTGATTCATCATGTACTGATAGAAAACTCCTGAAGATTTTCCTGACTCTAGTACTAGTGTTTGAATTACCACTTCCCTGACCCAGAAGACAGAGCATACTTGGAAACAGAGAGAATGTATTGGAGGATGCACAGATGGAAACAAGTCTATTTCATAGGCAAACATAGTGATCAAAATGAGAAAGGGTTTGAACCCAGCCAGGCCTGCTAAACAATGACAACTAAAACGAAAAATAGCCCGCTGTTGTGGCAGGTGTCTGTAGCCCCAGCTACCTGGGAGGCTGAAGCAAGAGAATCAATGAAGCCCAAGAGTTTGAGGTTGCTGTGAGCAGTGACACCATAGCACTCTACCAAGGGTGGCATAGTGAGACTCTGTCTCAAAAAAAAAAAAAGAGAGAGAAAGCTATCTTCTGTTGGTTTTAAAAATAGGCAAGGAGGTAAAGAAACAGGAATTGATTTGGAGGATTTTAGCAGGTTAAATCAATGGGATGTGGTGATTGGTAAGGTGAGGAAAGAAGAGAAGTAATTGTTGAGGATAATTTGTAATTTGAATGGTTGGAACAGCCACTTTATTTATTTATTTATTTTTTGACACAGAGTCTCACTTTGTTGCCCTCGGTATACTGCTGTGGCGTCACAGCTCACAGCAACCTCCAACTCTTGGGCTTAGGTGATTCCCTTGCCTCAGCCTCCCTAGTAACTGGGACTACAGGCACCCGCCACAATGCCCAGCTATTTTTGTTGCAGTTGTCACTGCTGTTTTAGCTGTCCCGGGCCGGGTTTGAATCAGCCATCCTTGGTCTATGGAGCTGGCACCCTACCCACTGAGCCACAGGCGCCTCGGGGAACAGCCACTTTAGTGCAACATGGTTGCCACACTGGAGGATGACTATATTTGGGGAGTGAGTGATGGGTAGCAGAAATATGGTTTTGTACATACACATTAGGAGCAGATACCATAGTACTGTAAATGGGCTATTTGTTATATATGTCTGGAACTCATGAGAAGTAAGTGGGCATTTTAAGAACTATTGACATACTATGCCTTAAAGGTAAATACAGCTTTGATTAAAAAATATAAAATATTTATTTTAGTCTTCAGAATCTCTTTTGCCTTATTGCATTAACTTTCATAATTATTTTCATTCTATTTATTCTTACTACATGGGACAAACTGAACAAAATAGTATAAATCTGTCTCTAGCATCACTGGGACTCCCAAATTTGCTTTTTTTCTTGCTTTGTTTTATTCTTTGTTCCATTTCCTGGCTGATTCATTTGGTGCCTTTACTTGACAGTAAAGTAGGGTTAGATCCATAATAAACCACAGGGTAAATATTTAAGCTATTTGTGACACTTTCAGACCTTTTTATTGGAGTTTTCAACACTCTTTCAAAATGTAAAAATCATTCTTAGTGGATGTGACAATATAGAACATTATAGACTGAAACTGGCCTATGGGTCGTCATTTGCCAAACCCTGATGTAAAACACCATAATATTTGATCCTGGCAGTATGTTATCCTCTAATATGTTCTTGCTTGTTCATTACTCATTTCTATTTATCAGTCTCAAGTACTGTTCTCTTCTGACCTTAAGTATTTCCTACCTATATATGGTTTATACTCCTTTACTAGAATTTAATTTGCTCTCTAAAAGTCAACATTAAGGACTTACAGATCCTAATATCAAGTTAAGTTAATCACCCCCTCTCTATTCATCCACTGTACATTATTGTATATTATTTTTGTTATATTCTATAATATAGAATTTTTAATATAGAATGTCCTATTAGACATTATCAAGTGAAAGTGAGAAACATATCTTACTTTTCTTCTTCTAGATGCCTAAAATATCCCATGTCAAGAAAAGTTATTTATTATGCACCTATAGAGATCAATTAAATAAAACTGAATTGAATCTATTTCAATCTCTCTATTTGTAATAAATGCTAATGCATAAAGCTAATCAATGCCATTAAATTGTGAGAGGCATTCTGCCATACATGTAGTGGTGCAGATATGTCCCTATTGCATGAAGCTTTATTTCTCATATGTTGTATAAACTTTGAAATTAGTTGTCCAGCATATTAAATGTAGATAGTAATACTTTTACTTATAATGTGCTAGCGTAGGACTTTAAAAAAAAAAAAGATGTTATTTATTATTAAGTCTAAAATGTCCTCTTTCCCAAAAGATGTTTGCATTTTTACTAGAAATTTTCATGGCCTAGCTCAGATGAATTATCAAATGAAGTACTATCATTGGTGATTAGATACAGTGTTTTGATCAAAACAATCTTCTTCACCACATCTAAATATTATCCTTGGTTTTTCGGCTATGAAACACCATTTGCTTTCACATAGATTCTAAACAAGTGACAGTTACGCTTATTGCCACACTTCATGAGGAATTTATAACTGCACGATAACATTATAAAAGTAAAATACTCTTGATCTAAAAACACAAGAGTAATTTAATTTAAGGAATTCTAAAATTTTAAAGAACTGTTCAATCTCTGCTGGCCACACATAGCTACTCCATGGGGTGTGGTGGTGGTGAGAAGGTATAAAATACCTAATATTTGCAAGACCAGATTAGATTTGGGGAAACTATAGGATTCTCAAGTGTTTGAGTGATGTAATTATTCAAGTAACAAACTTGATTCTATCTGGTAACACAGAATTTTCATCATACGCTTCTGCCATTGGTGATGTATCACCATAAAAATTCTTTTTTAAACCCATCCAAATAAATCATGTTAGAAAAAGATTTAGTAGCTGTTTAATTTATCTCATAAAAATAGCCATAAATAAGTGTCAGTTTACTTTCTAAATATAAAATTCCATGACCAATAATAACATATAATGCATTATAAAATGTAACCCCATAATAAAAAAGATAGTATAATTACATTAAGTGATGTGCTGCATTTTAATTAGGGCTAATTAAATTGAACTATTGGCAGTTTTGGCTTATTTGCCTTATTTTAAAAAATTATCTTAGAGGATAATTGCAATATTTATAAGATAAAGTTGTTTCTCCATAAACTTTTTTCTTATAAATACAGATGGATAATACTGTCACTCTATAAATAAGTGTAGATTTGTTTTTAAATATCATGCATTGAATGTAAATAAAGAGCATGGAGAACCTAGGAGAGTATAAATGTAAAATTTTATTTTAAACTAATGATTATTATGTTGGTGTTTCTTTTATATACAAAGGTGATGATTTTTAGGTAATCTCCTATGTTTCAAAAGCCTTCTGTTAGCCTCACTGATCGTATGATAGCAATTTAGTTGTATCTGCTTTTATTCAGCCCTGTATGCTCTCCAATTCTTAGATTTATTTCATAGTCCCTTATCACATTTTCAGTGTTCTCAACCAAAATATTTAAACTTCATCAAACTCATGGCTACCATCTTAACTGCTTTATAACTTTCCTGATTTAATAGTAGGAGTACTTATTCTTCACAAGTTGGCAGCTCCACTGCTTACACCTATCATCAGAATTTCATCACTTCTAAGCAGCATGATCGAGACCTTGGTAAATTATCTATTTTTCCAAAACCTCAGTAAAGAGCTAGCCATCCAACTATCGTTATATCTTAGGGTGGAAAGTTCAGACTAACTCAGGACATAAAATTTTGAATAGTAGCTCTACTATTTAGTGATGGTAAAAACATATAATATGATATGATAGTGGATATTATAATTAAAAATTGCAATTTGCATTTCTTCAACTGTAGAATAGGGTAGCCATGCTTTTTAAAGATTAATGATATTCTACCTATATATGTAGCCTATATTCTACCAATGTTTATATTGGCTTTGATCATCTACACTTTGCCTCTCAGTCAAGTCTGCCTGTTCATAAGCATCATCGTCAGCCAGTTAGATCGACACACAGAAAGGTGGTCAATCACTGTTAGCTGCCAATGTGACGTGATATACGGAAATCCACTTTAGATAAGCATGCTTAGTGTCAGAGCAGAAAGTGACTCTCTTCAGAAATACTCTGAGCTAACCTTTACAATGTGAGCCATCTCTGGCCACCTCCAAGGTTTAATAATGCATCTAAGAACTTAGGAAATGGGAAACATAACCTTTTATTGTGATCAATTTTTATTTAACAAAAATCAGATTCTAGATGTTTATTATCTTTTCTGTGGAGCAGTAAACACATTACATTTACTACTGAACTCATATATTCAATTTTTTAGTTTGTAATCATGTGTCCCTGGATAGCAAACTTAATTCTAACAAATGCAAATCTAGAGTGTAGCAATCACTTTCTCAATACTGATAAAACAAAACTTAACATTCCTCATCCTGGGAATTTGCTTTATGGTCCTTATAAATTAGAATGTTTTGGAAATACATTGAAGAAACTAGAACTGTGAAAAGATAACCATTTCATTTCCTATCATCTTTTTATGATGTACTAACAAAATTTTAGCTTCATGATATCATCTATCCTAATTTATTTTAGTCACCATTATATCAATGTATGCTTTATGGATATAAAAATATTGCTGAAACCAACCTGAACACATTAATAACACTAAAACGTTATTTCTAAAACTAGTTTTCTTAGAATCTAGTAGTATTCTTGAAAAATGTATCTTTCTTATATAAGAACTTGAAATAAGACACTAAAGTTACATCTATCTAATATTGCTATACACTGATTATATTTTTCCTGTTCTATTTCACCAGGAGATGTGAACAAATTTACCTGAAAAGCAAGCAATTGGCAGAATTTAAAATAGGATTCTGTCTTCGTAAAATCTACTTAGAATTTTCTAAAAGGTTTATACCTAACTAATAATATTAATAAAATTGCATTTTAAAATTACAGATTTTAAATTATAACCATGTTTATAATTGAAGTATATATGTGGGTATATATGTTTGTTCATGCTTAGACAAATTGATGTAAATTCACAATGTATACAAATATGAAAATGTTTCACAACTCATGTTTTAAGTAATGCAAATGTAGAAAATTATGGCTTTCCTTCCTCATGTAACATGGATATTTTAGTGCAGCTCATAATTTTAAAATAACATGAAATGATTAATATTCATCAAAAGGAAGTTGGAAGAGAGGAATAATTTTATTTTCAATTAATAGAAAACACAGCTTTGCTATTTTTAGTTTCCTGGCTATTTATCCATTCCCCATGGAAGTGAATGGTCTGCCACACTCCTTGTCTGCTTTTCTGCTGAAACTGCTGGCTTGTGCTGCCAAGCGCACAACACAGTTTATACCTGGCATGGAAGCGCTATCTTTTTCAGCCATGCAAGTCTGTGTTCTGAGATAAAGTTCAGTCATAGGCAGCCTTGCTGACTCTACTCTGCTATAGAACGAATTCTCTCCTTCTCTAGTATTCCATTTGAAATGTCTTTTCTGATGCTTGATTTTCTTCTGAAGTTGTACTTTCCATCCTAATGAGTATCTCTTTCAACATTTTAACTCATTGTACTCGATTAATATGAACTAGATATTTAATTCTATGTTGAACAGCAAAGGAAGTTGCTGACCACAGCAGGAAACAAGTTTTATAAGGGATAAACCACAGCTATATACTTGATTCAACCCAGCACATATTATTTAAATGTAGGGACTTATAGTTTCTATGCTACAATGGAGGTTGTCTGACTTATGATGGGTTGATCTATTCATTTCAAATTCTATAAGATTGACAGTAATTATTTCAGTCAATGTGATAGCATAGCATGTTACATCTGCAAATCTTCTTAGCCTAAGAAATGAATGGATCAGTTGTACTATCAATAATTCATTTAACATATGAATGGGCATCACCTTAGATCATCATTATGGTATTTTGTAGGCACCTGGAAGGATAAAATATCAAAAACAAGATTGTGTATCTTAACTAAAGTATCAGAAATTACAGAACCATAATTAAGTTAGTAACCTAGTAAATGATTGAGCTGCAGTAAATTAAAAAATAAAGAACATTTTAAAATACAATAATTGTGAATATCCCTAGTATGTGCATTATGTGAGTTGGATAAGATTAAGACTAATGTTTTATTGCCTATGTATAGATAGAAAAAAGAGTTTTACCAAGAGCCAACATATTAAAGAGAATTTGAGAGGAAACCTTCCATATAGCCAAGTTCCTATAAAGGCTTTAACCTCAAAAAAAAAAAAAAAATTGAACCAGAATTAAAAATTCAATTACCAATACAAGAATATGAGAAAAAGAAAAAGTTTGTAAGTTGGTCTGACATTTTACTGAAATAAAAATACAGCAGTGGCCCACTATCAAACAGGTTTAGCTATTTTAATTATATTAATATAACATCGAATGTTTGAAATTGCAAGCTGAAACATATAATTAGTTTGCATTATACAAGTATAGGAAAGTAGACCAAGGAAACAGAATAGAACAGGCTAGTACTCAACACATCTATGGGACTTATGGCAAAGGTGAAGTTTGAGTTTATCCATTTTAATAAAATTTACTGAATTAATTGAAATGTACTTGGAAGAAATGACAACCTAGTTATAAAATTGGCAAAGAAACATGCACAGACATTTCAGAAGAAAGGATGACCACTAGTCAGTATAAACATGAAAAGTTGCAGGAATTCATTAATTATAAAGGAAACACAAACAAAAATCATAATAAAATGCTCTTTCCTAAAATATTCTATAGAATGATAAAATCTGATAATGGCAAGTATTGGCGAGATTCTGTATAAACTTATACCTAGACAGAGATTTCATTCTATGGATGTGAAAATTATAAAACACTGAAGAAAAATTAAGTCAAATTTAAAGATTATAAAACCCTCAAGATAAAGATAATTGATAGCATATTTTTAATAGCATCATTGATAATACAATGTTGTTTAAAAGGTTAGGAAAAATTAGAAGTCAGCCTAACGTGTATTCCAACATAAACAATCATTCAGAATTCAAATAAGTACATTCTCAAAAAATAACTGCTAATGTTCATTTAATGATGACAAAAATTTCAAGGAAAGAGTTTAAAACAAAGAGTGAGATAGGAAAGAGAATTTTAATACAGAGAAACAAGTAAACATTGTGTAGTTATGAATAAGGATTGAAAGTGCAAAATAGGCAGCACCCCTAGCTTAGTGGGTAGGGTGCCAGCTAAATCAAATCCAGCATGGGCCAGCTAAAAACAACAATGACAACTGCAAAAAAAAAAAAAAAAAAATAGCCAGGCGTTGTGGTGGCACCTGCAGTCCCATCTTCTTGGGAGACTGAGGCAAGAGAATCAGTTAAGCTCAAGAGTTTGAGGTTGCTGTGAGCTGTGAAGCCACAGCACTCTACCCAGGGTGACAGTTTAAGACTCTGTCTCAAAAAAAAAAAGAAAAACAAAAAAAGAAAAAAAAAGAAAAGAAAAGGAAAAGGGTGGCACCTGCGGCTCAAGAAGCAGGGCGCTGGCCCTATATACTAGAAGTGGCAGGTTCAACCCTGGCCTGGAAAAATAAAACTGCAAAAAAAAAGAAAAAGAAAGTGTAAAAAAAAAAAAAAAACATAAAAATAAGTCCTGACTTTTGAAGATAGAAGACTTAGAACAAACTTACAGGCCAAAGAGGCCTATTAGAGTTTTAAAACCTCTATTTTTTTTTTTTTTTTTTGTATTTTTAATGAGTATGAATAAAGCTCTTACTTTATTTTAGATTTCATGTTAAGTAGTTATTAAAAGTGCTAAGCTTTATTGCAGATCTACAAAACAATAGTTCTACTCTTCTTATGGAACCAGAAAAAACCCACAATAGCCAAGGCACCCTAATGCAATAAGAATAAAGCAGGAGGCATCACTTTACCAGACTTCAAGCTATACCTCAAAGCTATATAAACTAAAACAGCAGAGTACTGGCACAAAAGCAGAAACATAGACCTATGGATCAAAACAGAGCACCCAGAGATAAAATCATCTTCATAGTGCCATCTCATTTTTGACAAATAGATAAAAACATACACTGGTGAAAGAAATACTAATTCTATAAATGGTTCTGGGAAAAACGGACAGCCACATGTAAAAGACCAAAACAGGTTCTAAACCTTGCACCACTCACAGAACTAACTCATGATGGATAAAGGACTAAAATCTAAGGCAGGAAACTATAAGAATCCTTGAATAAAATGTTGGAAAAAAACTCATAAATATCAGCCTAGGCAAAGAATTAATGAAAAAGTTCTCAAAGCAATCACAGCAACAATAAAATAAATGAATAGGACCTGATCAAATTGAAAAGTTTCTACACACTCAAGGACTACAATCAAAAAAGCCAATTGACAATTTACAGAATAGAAGAAAATATTCCCATGCTATGCATCTGATAAAGGACTCATGGCCAGAATCTACAAAGAACTCCAGCAAATCATCCAGAAACAAACAACCCCAATAAAAAATAAAAAAACACAGTAACAGATACTTTTCAAGTGAAAGTATACTAATGGCCAACAAACTCATGAAAAAATGCTCATCATTTCTATTTATCAGGGAAATGCAAATCAAAACTACACTGAGGTATCACTTAACTCCAATGAAAATGACTTGTATTAAAAAGTCCTGAAACAACAGATGCGACGTGGATGCCTAGAGAAAGGAACTCTTATGTATTGTTGATGAGACTGTAAATAAACACAAGTGCTATGGAAAATTGTGGGAAAATACCGAGAACCAAATGAACCCTTGGGTCCCTACCCAGTAGTGGGATTGCTGTATCAAATGGTAGATTTCCTTTTAGTTCTCATACTCATAAGGAAAAAAAAAAGTCATTTTATTAAAAGGACACCTGCACTTGGATGTTAATAGCAGCACAATTCACAAATGCAAAGACATGGAAACAAACCAAGTGCCCACCAATATGTGAATGAGTTTATACACACCTATATGTAGTATATGCACACCACAGAGACCTACTCAGCCACAAAAAAATGACAATCTAGTATCTTTTTGGACAGCATGGGGCAAATAGAAATGATTCTTTTAAGAAAACATCATAAGAATGAAGTAACAAACATACTGAACTCAATACCAAATAGAACTATTTGATGCACATATGGAAGTAAAAATCTATGAAAATCAAGCTGGAGAAAGGAGGGGTGGTGATGGATAAATGCACATCTATTGGGTACAGTATACACTATCTGAGTGAAGGGCACATTTACATGTACAACTTTGACTCAATGTGTACAAAAACACAATATGTTTACCCCCTAATATTTGATGTTAAACAAAAGAGGAACAGCTGAAAAAAAAAGGTACTCAGTTTTCTCTTTGAACTAAATGACCCATTGTTTTTCAGTTGCTTCAGTTTTAAATATTGTTTTACCCTCTTAGCACTGTTTTTATCAGTACCCACAATGGTAAAATATAAATGCTGACCTAAGATTTTATTATACTCACTAATATTTTAACTTTTTTCTCCTATGGAGTACTGCCTATAATTTATGGGAAGAAGTTTTTATTAGAACTCCTTTTCCCTCTAGAGAAAAATCTTGTTACTAGAGCATGAATTTTACCTTTTATTCTGTGGGAAAACAGAGAGCTCCATAAAATTTTGATATAAAAGTTTGAAAATATTGTGGCATATATAAAGAAAACTGTAACAGCAACAACATGTATACTCAACACTGTTACATGACATGTTTTACTACCGACATGTTAACACAGATTATTAGCCTGACTGATTTTTGTGCTGATCATGGGGAAAAAGTATTCTAACAATTGCGTACACTTAACTATTTTATAAATGTGTCGTAGATAATTTATTCATACATTAAATGAGTTTAATTGAGTTTCTGCTACATTAAATTGAGTTTCTGCTACATTTCATAAGATGTGCTTGTATGTATTGGTGCCCCAAACTTTAGAGTAGAAACCTATTTTGTAGAATATTTGTTTAATTTATCCTTTTGAATTGATAGTACTACGCATCTTAGGTAGCAAACACTTCATTATATGGTGTTTTATCATTCATTCATTTATTCATTAAACAGTTATTGGAAAAATTGCTAAAGATAATAACTAATATTAGTATATATACACATACAAGTATTTTAAAATAATAAATGTAAAAGAGAAATCATGGTAAGCAATCTCAAACAAGAGAGCATAAGGCAAAAATGAAAACAAAGGAAGGGAAGATCATTGCAGATCCAAGCTCCAGACCCAACCCAGCGTCATACAAGAAAGGTCATTAAATAATGATAAAGGTGTCAATTCAATAGGAAGAGATAACAATCATGTTAATACATGTACACAATATTAGAGCATCTATATATACAAGGCAAATATTAGATGTGAAGGGAAGATAGACAATACAATGATAGTGGGATTCTCTATATCTCACTTATCAATAAGGAAACAATAGATTTGAACACATTATAAAGCAAATGGACCTGATGTATATAAAGAATATTCTACCCAACAGCAGCTGAATAAAAAATCTTCTCATGTGCATACGGATCTATTCTTCCTGACAGGACACATAAGTAAGTCACAAAACAATATTAACAAGTGTAAGGAGATTGTAATCATTCCAAGTATCTTTTTCAACCATAATAAACTAAAAAGGATAATGAAAGAAAAATGGAAAAATTTACAAATATATGGAAATTAAAGTATAATCTCCACAAAGATTGGCTCAAAGAAGAAATCAAAAGGAACAAACACAAGTACCTTGGGACAAACAAAATATCAACACAACATAGCTAAACTTGTGGAATTCATTAAAAGCATAACTAAGAGGGGTGCTTATAGAATTTAACTCCTACATTACAAAGCAAAAATATGTTACATTAAAAAAAAAACTTAGCATAACACCACAAAGAACTGGAAAAGTCAGTATAATGTCCTTGACTAACAAAGAAGAGATTATGAGATCAGAAAAAGGAAGATTTTATTTGGCTGAAGCATAATTAAATAAAAATATGATATAAAGGTCATTTTGTTCTTATCTATTTAAATGAAAAATGTAATATCAACTTTCAGTTCAAATACCGTACTGATTTTTAGTTCTGTTGCCAAAACTTTCTGTGTCATAGAAACAGACCTATCACTTAAATAACTCTAAATCAAGGATTTAAAGTTATTCCTTTCAACTGGCTTAAAGTCATATATAAAGCGTGGTAGTCTAACTTTTACTCTCATTATCTGCAAAGAGATAAACAGTTTCTTAATTTAAAAAGGTTATAAATTCTCTATGCTTTTTCACTATATGATAAATATTATACAAACATAAAATTTTGAAGAGTCAACTTTCTTTGTACTTTTCTCATTCTCATTCAACTTATTATGAAGTTGTCTACTTCTTTTAACTTTCAATCACCTAGAACTATTATTGTTCTTGTGGTATCATTATATTGTCCTTTTATTTATCATATTTTCATTAAAATCTTGTTTTTAGTTGCTGCATGCATCACTTTTCTTCTATTATCCTTATTATTACGATTAATGTGTGTTGTTTCTAAATATCACTATTTTCCCCTCTAATATTATTAGGAATTAGAGAAAATCATTGTCATCTTTCACTGTTATCATTTAAATCTTGTCTTGTTTCTTATATTGATAATGTCGATGTTCAAACGTGAATTTCCTACAAATTTTTATAAACCATGTACATTATTATATTTGGAAAATATTACACCTTCCAAAATAAATCTAGTCTATAATTCCCTTACTTTTTTTTTTTTTTGCTTTTTTTACTCTTTATCGGACTGCACTAAATGATGTCCCATATTAATAAGGGTATCTCAATTCTTCATAAGGTTTAGAATTATGAATCTGTTACTAACTCAGGCTCCTCCCAATTTCTGCAAAAAAAAGTGCCCAACTATCAGATTAATAGTTTTATATTTTGTAAAAAATCGTGAACTTTGATCTTTTAGTTATAGTCTAATAAAATTAAATTTTATTTAAATTATTTTTATAAGTGAATAAGTATGTTTTATGAAAACCAAACCATAAAAAATTTGAGTATCTACAATACAGAATTTCTCCATTGGTATAATGTTTTATTTTCTCTCTCAACAATAATAAAATAGAGGTATAAAATCTAATTTTAAATATATCATTCAAATCAACAACATTGCATATGTGAATTGATTTGAATTTGCCAAACAAAAACTACATACTTCAGAATTCACACATTATTTCACTCTATTAAGTTTTAACATAAAAACAAAATTTCCAGTGTTTACATTTTATGAAATAATTGGCATGATTAAAATTCCATTTCCTCATCTGTACAATTACACTATTATTGTTTATTTCATTTCTACCATTGAAAAATAGTAGCAAACCTTATCTTCAAGGTTTGGACACACTTTTCTTGACAGAATTCAAATGATTACAAGCTATTGCAAATTTACTTTGAATAAAAACAATTAATCAGAATTTACTTTGTGTCAGAGGCTTACCCTGTAACTGGAAATTCTCTGAATAAACTTCCATGTAGTGTGTACTATTTCATAATAAAAATATTGCATGTATATTGAATTCATACATGTATAATTTTTAAACTTAACTGTATCATAACTGTTTTTGAAATTAAACTTGGCAAAGGTTTTTCTCAGAAAAGAGTATTTTTATTACTGACATTGTTTAAAATTATTGGATCATGATAATAATAAAATATGGAATAAGTTTTAGGTGATTTTATTATTTTTATAAGTTATCTCCAGCCTTTGCATGCCCTAATCACCTGCAGTCAGGCAGACTACTACCTCTGAAATTCCATCATATGCCAAATGGAAGGTTATATTAGACAGAATCTTCTTTACTACTCAGTGCTTTAGACAAACCTGGTACTCACTCATTTTGTATCTCTTACTATAGGAAGTCAGTAAGACTGAATTTAGGGAGAATTAAAACATACAAGTATTTGGATTAGAAAGTAATGAATAAGAATATGAAATGATGGTACCATTTAATATTATCAATTTAACAATTGATAATTTAAGTAGCCTAACTTAAGAAGCATGTTTAAGTACTATGCAATCTGCTGATCTTTTGTAATTGGATCGAGTGGAATCAAAGAAAGAAAGAAAATGTGGGTTTTTTTCAGATTGTAGTTAAGATATATCAAACAATATATGCTCTTTTATTATTAGAATGTCAAATCTTCTGTGGTAGCTATCTCATGATCCCTAGAAGGGGTTACTCTATCCTGGAAGTTCATGTTTCCAGGATTTTTCTGCTGATTCTTCCTCATGAGTGCTTTCTTGTATCTTTTTCCTTACCCTAATTTTCCTTTCACTACTTCTTGCTCTTTAAGTTACTGTAGTGCTGGCCTAAGGTTTTAATGAGTTCTTCTGGTGCGAGACCAGAGGATGAAAAGATTGAAGAGGAAGAAGGGAAAAAAGAAAGAAAGAGAGAAAAAAAGAAAAAGAAAGGAGAAAAGAGAGGGTGTGGGAGAAGCAACTATCGACCAAAAGAAGAGAGGCACAGAAAGAAGGGGATGGGAGCAATATAGGTGTACAGTAGGGTACTTTGACCCAACTATTGTCAACATTTTATAAGAAGATATATTCTCTATAGCAAACAAATATAAAGTTAGCTGGATAAAGAAATACCCCATAACAATTTTTTCTCTTAAAACTATAGATTTTTTTCCCCTACCTCCTTGTGTTTAACACATTGTAGTTTTGGGGGGAGAGCTGTTTTTTCATTAATTGAAACTGATAGTTTTATTTTGTCTCCTGACCAAATGCTAGAAGACTATTTCTCTTATCTTCAAATTCAAAAATTTCACTAGATTTTGTTCTTTCAGTCTCGTGTCATTAATATTCCCCTTGTTCAAGGGGAGATTTGTCACTATGTAGACTCTAATTTATCCTTTGATCCAGAAAATGTTCTTCCTGTATTTTTTTTCTATTGCTTACTGTCTTTTATTTATTATTATATTTTTTGTAGCAATGATCTATATTCTTTTCTTTGTTTCTTTGTTTCCTTTTTTAATTCCCAATCTAGAGACCTCCCATGAGAATTTAAATATACTTCCTTAGATTGATTTCAGGCTATTCTCTTTATAATTTATAATGCAGGTTTTAATTATACTATTGCATGCTTAATTTTTTTAGTTCCTGTAACTACCCCCTTTTGTGTTTTTACCTCTTCTGAATCAGTTTTCATTTATTCTCTATCTATTTTCTTAATTTTCTATCTTTTGTTAATTTCTGAAGCAATTTATAAACATAGAGCTGTCAAATAATGCCTCTCCCCTGCTTCCAGATTGGCAGCCACCTGAGACCAGTGAGTCCTTGGATCCAGGTTACTTTAAATGCCTTAAATTACAGTAGTGAAAGTGAGTCCAAGTGAAGGATTCCTTCCTCTCCCAATGGTATTCTTGCCTTCCATGGAAGTTTTCCAGAATTCTCTATGTTAACCTATTTCACCAAAAGGGAAAATTTCAAATTTGGCTCTTAGAGGCCTCATCAATCTATAGCATATCAAGCATAAATTCCCTAAAGGAAATGCACAGCATTCCTCTCTTGTTGCCAACATTAATTCTAAGTTTCTCTATTACTTTTGTCATTACAAATCAGAATACAAAAGGAGGAGCTAGAATTTACTGCTCAGGTAAGTAATCACGTTATCCGAAAGTCCTTCAAATAGATTTTCAACTAAACTTTTTAAAAGTAGGGAAGGATCATTAACTTTCAGATACTTCATGTCATTGCCATTGGTCTATTTTAATTATGCTTGTAACACTAGCATCAAAAAGGCCAGTGTCACCAGAAACTGGTTATTTTAAGGGGTTATCGGCCTTCTCTCGGCTCAAGTTCTTGCTTGGAAAATTTGGGAGATCAGCCCATCTAAACAGGCTAACTCTTCCATTTGTCATCATGCTAAAAAGAATGAGCCAAGGAGATATTTAGTAATAGTTGACAGACAAACGTCCCTGAGTTCATGAAGATATGGAAAGTAACAATCCCAAAGCCAACTATGGGCCTTGCTCTTTGCAGTGCTCACCTTCCTCCTTGTTGTAAGGGTTTTCAGGGGTAAGTCCCTTCTCATGGGGTCAGCTCATCACACTGTAGTTGGAAGGAGAGCTGACAGTACAGAGGGTATTTAAAGTTCCACCATGTAGACCCCTGCTACAACTGACAGCCAAAGTTGTCTTCTGTAGATGTAAGGTCAGCTTAAACCTATACTTGAGTCATTAGAAATTATTCTTTTCTGGAGCTTTCCAGTTGGGATCCCCTGCTCCACTGCTGGAGGTTCTTTTCCCCTCGTTTGCTTCTTATCAATCTTTCCCTGTCAATAAACTCTATCCTGTTGCTTGAAAGAAAGAAAGAAAGAAAGAAAGAAAGAAAGAAAGAAAGAAAGAAAGAAAGAAAGAAAGAAAGAAGAAAAAGAAATCATTCTTTTCATTCAAGCACTTCTCTCAAAATTCACAGAAGGTCACCCTAAATGAAGGAAACTCCATTTTTAGTAAACACAAACTGCTGAACTTCAGGACCCTAAATCTACAAAAGGCCAATTGTAAACTCCTCAGTAGAGTTTGACTTTTTAATTTGTGTAGTGTAGTATTCAGTGTGGTGTTGGACTCTTTTTAAATGCTCAGTAAATATCAAGAGCCCACACGATCACAGATGCTTCCTTTCAGCAACTCAATGTTAGACATAGTTAATCCCATTCTCACAAGTTGTATCTTCTCAGTGTCCTTAATTGCAATTTAAGAACAGATAAACTGTCCTTTCCTACAAGGTCTAACCTTTATTCTACAAAACCAACAAGCCATTTTGACTTTTATTCAGTTTATATCCACGAGGCACTGAAGAATGTTTGGAAATTTAAGAGAAACAAAGATTAGTTTGACTTGCAATTATTAACTAATTACAAAGAAAAATTAAAAGTCTTATTGAATTCCTTTCTCCAAACCTACAAAAAGGTTTTTTTAAAGACAATTATTAGAATAATTGTCCTTGTGATATAAACTGAAAATGATTATTCTCATGCAAATAAACTGCCTCACCATTAATGTTATTTTTAATTCCAATTGAATATGATCGTATTCATGATATTTGAGCAGTAGAAAAAAATTAGTTGTTGCATCATATTATATGTACATGCATAAAGTATCTTAATTACTTGACAGTTTGAAACTGTAAAACTGGGTCAGGATGGAGACACTAGGTTGTTAATAAATGCAGTATTTTTGAATAGAAACATATAGATAGGTTTGCTAATATAAGTAGGCTCATAGTATAAGCTGTTATTTTAAATTCCATTTTATTCCTTCGCACATTACTCCAGAGCAGTTCTATGACGTCTGGTGCTTTCATTTGTAAGATCAGATTCTTTATAAAATTAACAAATGAAATAGCTGTCAACATCAAATAATTCATCAAAATTCTAATCTTTTAGTCTTATAAAATTTGAATTCTACTTTTATTTTAATTTTATTTACATATACATATATATATACACACACCCACACATTTTTCTGTGCAAAATACCGAGGCTAGCATGGATTGAGTTAATGTACTAGGAATGTGCTAACAAGTGTTCAAAAATCAGCTCTGGAGTAGAGGCACTTCTGATGTCTATTGCTTGTCGATTTTCATGGTGTAAATATTTTCCTGATCTATCTTTCAGTTAGGGTTCTGGATACAAATGAGATGTCAACAGCTAGATGGAATTCACAATATTTAGAAGGGAGCAAGTGAGCCAGGGACCAGCGTTCTCTGCTGGAAGCCAAGTTCTGAGGATGTGAGCCATGCCTGCCAATCGTTCTCCTGTTCCTGGGCATGGCAGATAAAGTCTTCTAATCCCAGGATGCCAGCTTCCTTAGGGCTTTTCAACTTAATAGCAACTTAATAGTGCCAGTAGCAACCTTAGAAGAAGCATGAGAAGATTCGGGTGAGTCAATTCTGCGATGTTCTGGAAATTTCCCCTGAAATGCCAGCTTAGGACCCACTCTTTCCATCTTTCCACACATTTTGTAAACCCTTAATTCCTTATGTTAAATCCTTTCTGCTTAAGCTTTGCCATCAAGCTCTTTTGCTGGTGTCCATTGTATGTGAACTTTTTAAACTGCGTGTCTAGCTAGTCTTCTCTTCAGTTCTCCAAATACCAGTTCGAGCATGACTTTCCTTATGAAAACTTCTGAGACAAAAGTGTTCTTTCTCTCCTCTGAAGTTCTCTAATGCCTTGTCTACAAATGCTTATGTTACAGGGATCCCAGTTACATACAAACTGTTCTCACATTAGGGTTTAGACATGTTCTAGCAAGTTAGTAGGACAGATGATGTAGACACAAGTAACACATTTGCAAGAAGATGATGTAGACCCTGGGGAAGAATTTAAGGTAACTTAGAATAGGCAAACAAGATTGGTTTCATTTCAAGGCTCTTTTTAGCTTAGAGTCCAGGTGCCTTTCCCACAGTCTCACTTTCTTATTCTGGAGGATTTATGACAAACTCCCAGGGAGAGAGGGAGCTACTGGCAAGCAAAAATAAATCACTGCTTCATTAAAATTCTGGAGATTATTGGTGTAGACACCATAAAGGCAGAGATAGTTCCCCTATTTGAGGTTGCATACCATAAGCAGAGAGGCTGAAGACCACAGGCCTTCCTTTCCAGCTCTTGAAGGGTCTTCACGCAACTCACAGAGCAGCTGCAGTGCCAGTGTCTCCTGGGCACTGCATTTTCAGTAGATGGTTAAACAGCAACTTTATCAGAACCCAGGAAAAATTCTGGGGTTATCAACACTTTTGCTACTTTAAAATTTGGAAGCAATCCCAGTACAGGAAACACGTCTGTTATCTAAAAGAGAAACAAGGGGTATGCCCCAAACCACAGCATGGAATGCCAACAAGTAGCCTAGCAAGGCACACACTGGCTTTTTTGAGCATTTATAACCAAACCGTTAAAGAGGAAAAGGAAAAAATGACATACAGCTACTGTCACTAAGACAACTGACTCTAACAACTGTGAGCGCTCTTCATGGCCACCCAGAAATAGTTGAAAAGTGACTTTAGTAGGGGCAATACAGTCAAAGAAACAATGGTTGTTATTAAAGATGTGATTCTACATTTATTTCCAGATGTGCAATGACATGGATTTATGTTATCTCCCATATCCGATCTGGACTATATAAACTTCTTCAAGCACATTTAGGAATTCTACATAATACCTATCACATTGCCTCATATATAAGTGAACAAAACATATGTTGGATCAATGAAAGCCTTTTACTTCTATACAGTTTTATGAACTACCACAGACACACACACTCTCTCTCACGCACTCTCCAACACCATAAATCATGTTAATTCAAATTTTACTAGTATACAATTTGCAGCAACAGGTTACCTAAAATATTGTCCTAAAAAAAACAAAGCACTTTCAAATGTAACTGTAAGTTTTTCAGGAAGGAAAAGTCATCATATTAACTTTGTATTATGAGTGTCAATTTGTATCAAAGATTTAATATAATTTTTAAAATTATGTAATTCTTTCTTTCATTCTTGAAATTAAACCAGAGAAAAATTTAAGTCACTTAACAGCAAATGCTATGCTAATTTCTCTAAAATATGCTACATTCTGTTTTTCTGAGAGTCTCACTCTGTTACCCCAGCAACCTAGCTCACAGCAACCTCAACTTCCTGAGTTCAAAAGATCCTCCTGCCTCAGCCTCCCATGTAGATGGGACAGGCATTCACTACAATGTCCAGCTAATTTTTCCATTTTTAGTAGAGATGGGGTCTTACTCCTGCTCAGGCTGGTCTCAAACTCCTGAGCTCAAGGCCTCCTTGGCCTCCCAGAGTGCTAGGATTACAGGCATGAGCCACCACACCTGGCCCAGAATATGCTACATTCTTGAATACCCACAATAACTCTGATGACATTTTCTTTTGAAAAACATGTAGAAGGGGTTAAATCTGTGATTTTTAAATATGGATGGATGGATGGAACAGAAGGTCCTTTTTTTCTTTGGTAGAGGTAATTGGAGTACCTCTTGGAAAACCAAGGAAGTGAGTGAATACATTGGCAATTCCAATGAGTGTCTTTAAATATTAGCTCTGAGGATTTCAAAAGAAGCCAATTAATGCCATATTATACCTTTATTCTCTCTAGAGAGATTGATGTTGTATAAAATATGTCTATCTTAAAGACCACCTAATGTTTTACAACTACAGTTTCTAAAGGAAAACACGGCAAAAACATGGCCTAAGGCAGTACTATTACATGGACAAATGTCTGAAGCCACAGTGAAAGTACTATGCAGCGGCCAAATTTGCATGCTTTTTATATTTGCCTTTAACAGTAGCCTTTTAATACTGTGGGAAAATGTATGCGTATGTGAAAGGTGTATATACACACCTATTTTTCCTGAAAACTATATCCTAAGAAGTTCTTAAAAATAATATTCTCTAAAAAGGGAGTTTTGATGAGGTTTGAGTCAGAATGACAGAAATATCTGTTAATCTCCTATCAGGCAGAGGGTTAAATAACAGTGTTATTCGAGATTTTGATGATTTTGGAGGCAAATTTAATAATGATATAAATCAAATGTTAAAATAATCCCCTAAGGAAACTTACTTCATTTGGGAGAAAAATAAAGTTTCACCAGTAACCATAGTGAGTTGATATTATTGCAGTTGTTTTCATAAGTTGTTGCCATGACTTTTTTGACTTTTGGGCTAAATTTTACTCCAATACAACAGATGGCAATGATTACACTTCTGTAACTTTTTTTTTCCTTGAATAACTAAACAGAGCACAATAAAATAAACAGGCTTATGCCCCAGAGAATTTTGTTTTGTTTCACATTTTATTAAAACTAAAAGTGAACAAAGTAAGTAAAACTAAATAATAAAGACCTTCATGTATTACAAACCACTCAAATTTTTAAAATATTAAAATACTGCATTTTTTTACTTTCCTTTTGGTTTCAACAGAACTAAACCCAAATAGAACAAAGATATAGTAAAATAAAGAAAGCTGCCTCATTTACAGATGAAATCAGAAGCAAATGTTTAAAATCTAAGAGAAAACTTCTCACCATTTTACGTCTCACTGGCTTTAAAATTTGAGTCATCCTTTAGATGGAATTAAAATTTGGGAAAACATCAGTCAAAAAACTTATCACAGAATTTTTATTTCAAACATGTTCAAAATTATTTCTTGTTCTTATCTGATAATTTTCCATTTCCAAAGTTTCTCTTCTCTTAAGTTTGGGTAATTCTCAAAATTCAAACTAACAAATATAAATAAATCCAAATTTTGTTTACTGTTCAGAGGGGATATTTCAAATCAGTAAATTCTCTTAAATAAAGATTATTTAATGAAACTGATATACTCGAGAAATGCATTCCAATAAATAGAGCACTTAATTTAGATGTCAGAGATCAGAATTCCACATCTGGATGTTTAAAATGATAATGTGTGTCCTTGGGCAGATCATTTAACTTTTATTCTATATGCTTTTCATTCTGATAAATGAAGACAATAAAGTCTCTGACAGGACAGAATTTGTAAATCATGTTCAAATGCTGATACTCTAAAATTTTAATGAATCATAATATCAATATTCAAACTATTTATTATTATGATTTCATTGGCATAGGTAAGAGTCTTTGTAAAATAGAGTGTGGAATGGTTTCTAAAGTGCCAAGTTGCCTTTTTAGTGATCTCATCATGATTTTATTCTTTAACAGCTTGAGAATTTGATGGAATAAAGTGTTCTGACTGAGCAATACCCAAAGTATTTGCGTGTAAAATTTTTATTCTTAAAATAAATCCTGCAAGAATTCAGCAAAATGGCTAGTTAGAGAAGTCTAGTTAAAGAAGCAAAACAAATCTTAGTAAGGGTTAAAAATCGAATCCTAATAATAATTGTCAATGCTAAAACACGAGCTGATTAGTGGGTGTTGCAGATTGGAGGCCACAGATCCAACACAAATAGACTGGCATTTCATTTCATGACATTTTTCCTACTTACAAAAGTACTATTTGATGATTAGTTTTAAAATTTGGAAAATCAGAATGATCAAGACAGAGAAATTAATATGCATGTATAATGCTCAGAAGCAAACTACTATGTTTTTACCATATAGTCTTCATATGTTTAATGTTTTATGCATATCCAGAAAGTCCTCTATTTACGTGCATTTACATACCTGAAAATACATTTAAAAGTTACAGGTCTAAAATTATCCAATTTTAAAATATTGTATTTAAACAGATCTAGCTATTTTCCCAAATAATTAAATTCACACACACACACAAACAAACTCAAGTTTATCTGGCAGGCAGATGAGAATGTCATACAGTCAGAGACCTTGACCAGAGCTCACCTCATCCCTCCAACATTTCTGCGGGGGACATGAAATCAAAGGCTCCCAAGCCCCACCCTTACCAGATAATCTGAGTGGAATGGGCAGTGGAGAAAAGGGGCAATTCCTCTTTTGCACATACAGCAGTCACAGGCTTCATGGAGATTCCTCAGCAATCAGACAAGAATCAGAAGAGCAAGGCAAGATGTTAAACTTGGCAGGAGATTTGTCCCTGAGGTGTTGGAACAGCAGCACCACAAACCAGCTGCAAATGCTGCCCAGGCTGTGGCAGCCTACCCTTTTCTTACCTCTGCTATGTAATGCCTCAAAAGTGTTCTGTAGAAGATACACCTCTGTATACGTGTGTGTGTATCTGCAGTACATGTTGCCTAATGGCAGGAATCAATTCTGAGAAACACATCATTGGCAAGCTCATCATTGTGCAGACATTAGACTTACCCCAACGTACACGGTGCACCCAGGCTGTAAGTCACAGCCTGTCGCTCCCAGGCTACGAACCTGTAGCATGTTGCCACACTGAACATTGTAGGAACTTGTAACACAATGGTATTTGTGTATATACAAGCATATGTAAATGTTAAAAAGGTGCAGTAAAAATATGATATCATAATATTATGGGACCACCATTATACTTTGTGGTTCATCATTGACCCAAAGGTCATTATGTGCTGTCGTGTTTATACCTATGCACATGTTTGATTGTAGCGCTGAACTATATAAGGTCGTTTTTTAAAATATTTGTTTCCTCATGTTGCACATTGCATTAAGTTACTGTCTGTTATACTAGGAATTTTACCGTAGAGTCATCAGATCATCCAAGTGATGGATGATAAACATCACATTTAAAAAAGAGAGAGAATAATTGGACGAGGATGAGAACACCAATTCTATATTTCCGCTGTAACATCTTAATGCACAGAGAGGTGGGATGGTTCCAAAGCCATTTTCAGAAGGATGGCATAGAAAGGTTTGGATGAGATCTAGAGTTAGGAGATCCAGGTTGATTTCAGGATTTTTCTAGTTTTTACTGGATGTGAGATATTGAAAATGATGAAGTTCTTCTTTCTGCAGTTCTCTTAGAATTTTTGGTGGATTGAATTAATTATTAGTCTACTTCTTCCTAAACACTTTTAAAATTTATGAGTGAGTAGAAGTTATAGATGAAGATTAAAATAGGCTAGAAAAACATGAAGAAAGAACAGGACAGAGAGACTGAGAAAAAGAAGCCCAGAAATGATGTCAGGGAAAAATCAAGCTGGTGTTGGGGAGGCAATGTTGCAACCCTACAGTGGCAGGAGAAAAGAGTTTCAGGAGAGAAGTAGTCAAGGGTCAAATGTCTCAGAGGCCAAGAAAGAGAAGAATTCAGAATATTGTCTTCTGTCATTTCAGTGGGGGAGAGAGATGGTCATATCTCAGCAGATACGACAGTGTACACTATTCTTTTCAGATAGAAAAGAATAATCTAAACAGGAACAAACAGAAGGAAAAGGAATATTAAAAAGATCACCAAAGAAGTGGCATGGAATGGGATGCAGGATGTAGGTGGAGGGATTATTCTTTCCACTCCAGGGACTGCGATGGAGATGAGGATGTACGGAGGCAGGATAAACGTCTATGTGACCATGAGTAGGAAGGCAGAGGGGTGAGACAAGAAGAAATTTCACAGTGTTTTTGTCTGTGAAGTAATAAGTCAGGTTTCCTGTTGAGTGTGAGGAGAGGAAATGGCACAGTGTAACCTGAACTCTGATAGCTTCAAGGACCTGTTAGAGCTATTTCAGATAAGTGAATGACAATGCTTTCTACATCATGAAGACTCACGCAGACTTAGGTCCTTATTACTACATATGTAAATAGCACGAGGTGATGGAATTTAAAATGCAATCGTAATGAGAAACCAAGTTCATTAATTTAACTATAGAAAGACCTCTAAATTCTGCAAGACAGAAACAAATGACAAATAATGAATTTGTAAAAAAAAAAAAAAAAAAGGGAACCTACAAATCGTTGATCAGAATTATTCTGATATTTATTTATCTAGCTGCAAGAACTGGGCAAGTATGGGTTTATGAGGAAATGTAAACAGATGGGTGGGTATACGTATATGACCTACCATGTACCAGGTCATGGGGCCCAGGCCAACCACCTCTGCTCCTTTAAATCTTTGCTCAATTTGTTATGCTTTTAATGATATTCGCCTGTTGGTTCTATTTAATATTTCCCTCACTTTCCCTAATACTTCTTACCCAGATCTACTTTTCCTTTTACTACAGCATTTTCTACTTTTAAAATGCTATCTTTTATCTTTCTCTTCCGATAAGACTGTAAACACTTGAAGGACAGTCATCTCTACCTGTTTTGTTCTTTAACATAATCCATGGCTCCCAAGCCCCTAGAACTAGAACTTGTACATAGTAAGGGCTCAGTAAATGTGGGGGCTAGAACTTGTACATAGTAAGGGCTCAGTAAATGTGCTTTGAATGGTTTAATTCATCTTCCAGTTCATTTATGCTTTCTTTAGCTGTGTCTCACATGCTGTTCACATGCTTTGAATGGTTGAGTCCATCTTCTAGCTCATTTATTCTTTCTTTAGCTGTGTCTAACATGCTGTTCTATTAAATTTCCAGCTTCAAAGTTTTGTTTTTGATTTCAGGATGTTTTATGTGATTTTTTAAAATTCTGCGGGTAATGTTATCATCTTTTTCGCTGCATGATTTTCTATTGTATTGTTTATTTCTTCAAATATTTTAAAAGTCGTTTTAGATTATTAGGCCATTGAGAATATTAATCATTGCTGGTTTTGGTTACTCACAGTCATGCTGGGGTTTTTTTGTTTGTTTTGTTTTGAATTTTTGAAACAGAGTCTCACTTTTCTGCCCAGGCTGAGGGCCATGGAGTCAGCCTAGCTCCCAGCAACCTCAAACTCCTGTGTTCAAGACTTCCTCTTGCCTTAGCCTCCTGAGTAGCTGAGTAGCTGAGACTACAGGCACCACAACGCCTGGCTAATTTTTCTGTTTTTAATAGAGGAGTCTCACTCCTGCTCTTGCTGGTCTCAAACTCCTGAGCTCAACTGATTCTCTAGCCTTGGCCTCCCAGAGTTCTAGGATTACAGTTCTGAGCCACTACACCTGACCTCAGTCATGCTAGTTTGTTTCATTTTATACTTGGTGATTATTTTTTAATGTGAGTTTTTCTGGTGGAGAAGCTAAAAAGTCACATAGCAAAAGCCTGAATTCAAAAAGAAAGGATCTTTTTGTCTTGGCTCTTTCTCCCTGAAGCAAGATATGATAATAAATAGGGGTGCATAGGCAAGAATCAATTAGTTTTTAAGTACAAATAAAAGGCAATAAATCAAGTCCAGAAATTGGGCCTTTAAGAGCTGGAAAACTACCCACATCTGGGCCTCAAACAGTAAGCGGTAAGACTGAATGAGGCCTTGAGAAACAGGACTTAACTAATTAAGCCTTCACTCTGGGAACAGTCGCATTGCAAGTGTGATCTTCCCGCTGAAGTACAATGTTTTAAACAACCTCAAGAAAGCACCAATCCAGCCTGAGAGGGAGAAGGGTAATGCAAGCAAAGAAATAGATTACGTAAGAATCATGTTTAGAAAAGAACTTTGAGTGTGGTGGTTGGCAAATGGGAATGGCTAGAAGCACAGTGTTCGGAGCTTACTAAGTTTTAGATAGAAATATACAGTATTACCGGAACAACCAAGAGTCCTGCTGGGGAGAAAAAAAAAATTGATTGATTGAGACTTTTCTGTGGGCCCCTTACTTTAACAAGCAAGAGGCAGGTTTCAAAGGACATTTTAGATAGGTCAAGGAAGAATAATGGATAAAGAAATTTCTCTCAGAAGGTGGAGAAAAGAGCTACAAAACATGTTGAATAAGAGTTTCTCTCTTCCTAGGGAGCAAAATCAGAGCCCCCCTCTGCGAGTTAAAGGCCCTGCAGCACCTGCTGCGCGGGGTTCCGTCATTGCTAAGGACCAGCGATTTCCACGGGTCTTTCTTGCTCACCTTTCCCTGTAAAAGGTTCACTAAGTTTACCCCGTTCATGACCACTATTTTGTATATTAGATATGGGTGTGTGTGTGGAGAGGGAAGGATGACTTGTTCTTTCAGTTTGTAGAATAAAAGAGCAGGAGGAAGAAGATTTGGGCTTGATGGAAGGACCCAGAGCCCTTAGGTCCGGCACTCCGAGCTGGCTGGACTTTCTCCTCGTCTCCCCTGGGGGTGGGGTTGTGCATTCCTGTGTGTGCAGCGGTGAACACCGCCCCGTCTGGGGTTCAGAAGGCCACACAAGGGCAGACACGGCCGTGTTCGCCCTGTGTGCGCAGGGGTGAACACCACCCCGTCTGGGGTTCAGAAGGCCACACGAGGGCAGACACGGTCACGTTCTCCCTGTGTGTGCAGCGGGGAACACCACCCCATCTGGGGTTCAGAAGGCCACACGAGGGCAGACCCGGCCGTGTTCGCCCTGTGTGCGCAGGGGTGAACACCGCCCCGTCTGGGGTTCAGAAGGCCTCAAGAGGGCAGACACGGCTGTGTTCGCCCTGTGTGCGCAGGGGTGAGCACCGCCCCCTCTGGGGTTCAGAAGGCCACACGAGGGCAGACACGGTCGTGTTCGCCCTGTGTGCAGGGGTGAACACCGCCCCGTCTGGGGTTCAGAAGGCCTCAAGAGGGCAGACCCGGCCGTGTTCACCCTGTGTGCGCAGGGGTGAACACCACCACATCTGGGGTTCAGAAGACCACACGAGGGCAGACCCGGCCGCGTTCGCCCTGTGTGCGCAGGGGTGAACACCACCACATCTGGGGTTCAGAAGACCACATGAGGGCAGACCCGGCCGCGTTCGCCCTGTGTGCGCAGGGGTGAACACCACCCCGTCTGGGGTTCAGAAGGCCACATGAGGGCAGACCCGGCTGTGTTCGCCCTGTGTGCGCAGGGGTAAACACCACCCCGTCTGGGGTTCAGAAGACCACACGAGGGCAGACACGGCCGCGTTCTCCATGTGTGCGCAGGGGTGAACACCACCCTGTCTGGGGTTCAGAAGGCCACACGAGGGCAGAC